>PVHT021183585.1:350793-487141 GCA_004024745.2 Catagonus wagneri
CAAATTCTGGAGATGGTGTGGAGAAAGGGGAACCCTCCTACCCCGCTGGTGGGAATGTAAATTGGTACAACCACTATGGAAAACAGTATGGAGGTACTTCAGAAAACCAAACACAGAGCTACCATATGACCCACCAATCCCACTCTTGGGCATGTATTCAGGCAAAACTCATTGAAAGAGATACACACATCCCTATGTTCATCGCATCACTACTTACAACAGCCAAGACATGGAAACAACCCGAATGTCCATCAACAGATGAATGGATTAAGAAGATGTGGTATATATACACAATGAGATTCTATTCAGCCATAAAAAAGAACAAAATAATGCCATTTGCAGCAACATGGATTGAACTAGAGACTCTCATACTAGGTGAAATGTCAGAGAGAAAAAGACAAATATCATATGTATCACTTATACCTGGCATCTGATATATGGCACAAATGAACATTTCCACAGAAAAGAAACTCATGGACTTGGAGAACAGACTTGTGGTTGCCAAGGGGGAGGGGGAGAGGGAGAGGGAGGGAATGGGATGGACTGGGAGTTTGGGGTTAGTAGATGAAAACTATTGCATTTGTGGTGGATAAGCAATGAGACCCTGCTCCACAGCACAGGGGAATGTATCTAGTCACTTATGATGGAACATGATGGAGGATAATGGGAGACAAAGAATATATATGTGCATGACTGGGTCACTTTGCTGTACAGTAGAAATTGACACAACACTGTAAATCAACTGCAATGGAAAAAATAAAAATCATATAAAAATAAAGTTTTCAGAGTTGAGTGCTATAAGGAAGAGATTTACTTTAAATTTATTTGAAAAACCATGGAAATCCTAGTTGCTTATAAATAAAGCAGATACCAGTGAAAAGTGTTATTAATCAAAAGATAAAAATAAGCTGCTTAGATAAAGAAAGTGCCAAAAAATTTTTGAGAGGTTGCAGTTTTGTTATTCACCTTTAAGCTCATTTTTGCCTTCAACAGCATGATGGAATAATTATGACCACAGCTCCAGACCCAGAGCTGCATTTGTTTAAATCCCGGCTCCGTCACTCCATATCTGTAGTATCTCTGATAGGTTACTCAGCTTCCCCGGACCTCAGTTTACTCATTGGTGTGAAGATTATCATTGATCCTTTTCGGGTTGCTGGGAGAATTCAATAAATTAAAATGCAAACCACTTACAGTATTGTCTGTCATATGAAATCAGTTAATAAATCTAGTTGTTGTTGGGAAAGGAGAGGGGAAATGAAGACAGAGAAAATACTGTTGATCTTACAAAAATCCAAAGCTCGGTGTCTGCTTTACCTCTTCAGATTTGTTTGTGCATGAATAAGTGAGATAATTTTCCAAGAAAGGCACTGTGAAAGGCAGTGGGCATGCAGAAATGAATATGAAATAGGCTCTGTTCTCAAATGACAAGTTGTACAGATTCAACAATCTGTAATAGCATCACCACTCAAAGCAGTTTGGGATTATTTATAAAACCTCCATGAAATTCTATCTGCTGACATGAAAATAGAATTCCGTTAAGTTTGATAGTATTCCTCCCCTATTCACAGCAGTCAGTGCAATGGAAAAAACATGCATTTACTGACTGCTAACGGCATTGTTCCTTATTTAATTCACATTTTCAGACTGATGGGGCATTTAGCCAGGTCTCTGAATAATGGCTCTGAAAGTAGCTATGAAGTAGTCTTGTGCTAAAATCAGAAGTTCCCTTATTTCAGAGCAAAAGATGGTTATATCTGTAAACTTCCAGCAATACAGGTTGGAAAGCAGATCATATTTTCTATGTAATGCCACTGATCTTGCAATTTAAACTTGGGAAGATTGATGTGTGCCACTCATTTTCATTTGTCCATTCTATAATTTATTCCTCTACATTTTACCATCTTGGTAAAAGAACACCACTATTATTGCTTCAATCATCTTGATTCACTTTGGCCTTTTTGGTCATAGTTCTTGTCAAAAGGGTGGCTTTCTCTTACTTGAGAACACAGAAGTAGAACTCGATGCCTCAAGTCCAAGTCTGGGGGTTTCAACGGTGTGGTGTGCTCTTCCGTGACGGGCCAGATCTTGAGGACATTTGTTTGAGCATGAATGAGGCACCAGGAACTGTAATCCCGGCCAGAGATATATTCTTCACAGATTATACCAGCTACATTGTCCACATCATACTTAAGACACTGTAAGTTAGATCTGCTTTAGCAAACGTTATTTTCTGCTCTCAGCATCACCAGAACTGCATTGTTTCAGTACTCTCTCTATGACATTGGGATTTTATATAGCATTATAACTGTGCATTCTGTGAATATTAAACTTGGTTATTTGCAGACTAAGAGCATAGGGAACACAGAAGCAAAATACACCAGGGACATCCTAAATTCTCCTTCACCCGCAAAATGATATAATCACACATGAGGTCTCTATAAAAATTCATTCTGCAGAACAGGAAGAGGTCTTGCCTTTCACATTTAGCTACCGCTGAGAATATGCTAAAAGCTTTTTCTGAGACAGACTGTCATTTCTACAAATGTCAGGCTTACAGACATGCCATGCTCCAGAAACTCACTTTAATTTGGATAATAACTAAGAGCTTGTCACATGCTAAGTCATTGGAACTATTTTCTACTTAATTCCACAGTAAAGAAAACAGAAAGCTCTCCCCAAGCCTCTTCTATTTTCCTTCTCATGTCCCACCATCAAAATACGCTATTTTATATCACACACAGAAAAAGTTTTGAGTGTTTTGGATCTCCTCTGATGCATTACTTTGTGTCATCTTATTCCCATTATTAGAGGCTTCTTCTGCCTTGTTCCTTAATAGCAGCTTCTTATTAGAAACATAATTCTGTCTCTCTCCTGAGAAAGCCTAAAATTGCTGTGGTAATATTTATTTCACAAAGGAAAACAAGATATCAAAGAGAGACTATCCCAATGTTACATGAGGACCATGTGCAGAATCTTCTATATGAATCATCAGTTTCCATGTAGATTTGATATTTTTCTTCTTACGACTCCTGGGGAACACTAGCAAAAAGATTAGATAGCTCCTCTTCCTGGGGATGAAGATTAAATAAGGAGCAATACAAATCCTGAGTTTGTATTTAGGAGAATTTTAAGGTTTTATGCCCTTAATTAAACATTGCCACTAGGGGAACAGATTCTCCTGAGTTACAGGCAATTATGCAAGAGTGGTTTTATTTACAACAAAGCAATAGGTGGCATATGTTTCAGGAATGTTGCCATGACATTACTTCTCAATCCCTGGTTTGATTCTCTTCAGTGTCTTCTGTGATTACCGAGGGAGCATCTGCTAGACCCACTGCCTATAACCAAAGTCTGGCTCTTGGGAAAAGGTGAACTACCACAAATGGGAGCTCCATCAGTGGCGGATGGCAGCTATAGACCTTTATAGTTATTTTAAGTAATCATCTGTTGAAGGATGTTCACGGATATTCTATCTCAGTGGTTTGATATAAAGTGAGTAGTGCAAAGAGTCCGGGTCAGGGACCACATCATTCCAGGGGTAGTGGAGGTGGCAGCAGCACCTTCGTTCAGTGATAGCTGTAGCAGCAGTCCCCTGAAGTCCAGTGTCAGATTGCATTGTGACAGTGGGTGGCAGAGATAATGTCAATGTCTTGGAAAGAATATTTACAAAACACATGATCTAATAGTGTACTTGTATCCAAAATATGGGAAAAATTCTTAGAACTCAGTAAGAAAAAAAAAAAGCAACCCAATGAAAAGAGGCTCCAAATAGATGAACAGACACCTTACCAAGGAAGATAAGCAGATTAAAAACAAGACATATAAAAAGATGGGCAACATTTTATATCATTAGAGAATTGCAAATGGAAACCACAATGATATACCAAAGCAACCTATTCAAATAGCTAAAAATCCAAAAGAACTGATAATATCAATTGCAGATGAGGATGCAGAAAGATGGTAACTCATTTATTGCTCATGGAAAAGCAAGCTGGTATAGCCAATTTGGAAAACAGTTTACCAGTTTCTTTCAAGGCTGAGCATAGCTTATTACAATTCAACAATCACAGTTCTACATATCAATCCAAATGATTTGAAAACCTATATCTGCCCAGAATTCTGCACACCAATGTTTTCAGCAGTTTTATTTATAGTGACCAAATCCAAAAGTAACCAAGATATCCTTCATAAGTAAAAGGATAAATAAGTGATGGTACATTCATACAATGATAAAAAGTGATAAAAAGAAATGAGCTACCAAGCTACATAAAATAGATGAATTTTAAATAATAAGTTGTTAAGATCAAAAGCAGATGGAAACTGGCCTTCAAATTTCCCTGCGTAGAAATAATCGGTTTAGTCATACAAACCAAGCTTAATTTTGCTTATTTTGCGGGACTAACCTGACTTGGGTTATCTCTTGCTTTTACCTCTTCAAATTATAAAAAAAACTTAAACTGTTTCCCAAATGGATATAAAATGATCACTAACCAATTCTCTATTATTTAAGAAAATTCTAGTATTATAACCAATCGCTGTGAAGATAGATGCTCACTGCCTTCCAGCTATATAAGCTGGTTTGTAATAATATACACTGAGACTCACTCCACGTTTCAGTTTGTGTGCTCCTGTTTGGTGAACTGTCTTTGGGGTGTGTGAAAAATAAGCTTTTACTAATTACTACTTTGATGATTTTTTTGGTTTAACTTTTGTTATTTATAAACTTTTTAAAAAGTTAAAGAAACAAATCTACATAGAAACAAGTTTCATCATTGATGACTCCATTTACATGACTTTTTTTGGAATCTTTTTTGTGTGTCTTTTTTTTTTTTTAAAAAGGGCCCAGAGCCGTGGCATATGGAGCTTCCCAGGCTAGGGGTCAAATCAGACCTGTAAGCCCCTGGCCCTACACCACAGCCACAGCAACACCAGATCCGAGCTGCATTTGTGACCTAAACTACAGCTCATGACAAGGCTGAATCCTTAACCCACTGAGCAAGGCCAGGGATCGAACCTGTGTCCTCACGGATGCCACTCAGATTTGTTTTCCGCTGAGCCACGATGGGAACTCCTATATGACATTTTTGAGTAGACAAATTTGTAGAGGCAGTAAATAGATCAGTTGCTGGAGGAGTTTGGGGAAGAAGAGCTGAATTAGTGAAGCCTGCAATGTTATTTAGAATGGTGAGACTATGATTTGTGGTACTGTGATGGTGGCTAAATGGCACTCTACATTTGTCAAAATCCACAGAATATTTTGGCACCAAGGGTGAACTTTAATGTATGCAAAAAAAATCATGCAGGAGGTTGGGGGAATTCCCAAGATGGAATGAAAAAAAACGTGACATGAGAATCTAATAGAGTGAAGGTATGTCTTACTTATCCTCACTGAATGGAGTAAGGGGAGTAGCGTTGTCCTAAGTTGGGAAAGGAGTGGAACCTGTGACTAAAGACAAAGGAACTATACAGAAGCACTGCGTTCTGGTTGATGAAGCTGTTTCCATGAGGGTACAGATTAACAGCTCTGAAAACCCAACATATACATACTGGGATTGAACAAATAAGTAAATGGATGGCGTTTCTCACTTAGAAGTGGGAGTTCATAGACACATAAGGAAAAAGACTAGAATGATCCATGTGAGAATGGATTAGTGTTGGAGACATCAGTATGAATTCGTGTTTAGATTAACATAGATAACAGACAGTTACATAAAGGAATATTTATAGATGTGTGTATATACATATGGACTAGTATATACACATATATTTCCATACTCTGTTACCTCTTGGGACCGAAAAAAAACCCCAGTTGTGCTGGTTAGTGGCAACCAGCACGTCTAACACCCAGATCTTGGTTTCTAATACCATTCTTCAATAAAAGAAACCAGGGCTTCGTGAAGAAATGACTGATATTAAGGCTGGATCAGGGAATAGACAAGATGCTTTAATTTAAAGGATGCCCAATGACTCAAGTGGAAATTGCTTGAACAAAATAAATAAAGTAATGTTAGATTGTAATCCAAAGTAAAAAGTAAAATTTTCATAGTCTGTAAGTAATTGAATAAATAAATGACAGAATAGACAAATTTCTGGAGCAGTATTGCAAATAATGTATGAGTACCACCATCAATGAACTGGAATACAATTCTCCCCTCCTTCAGTGTGGATTTGGTAACTTGATTTCTCTCCAAACAGTACAGTATTGAAGCTTAACTATATGGTATAGAAATGTGGCAAACATCAATTCAGCCAGATGTTCAAGGTTAACATGCCCAGTGATGGGTCATGTTGATAATATGTACCAAATACATGATGTCATAATAATACTTTTTGTCTGTGTTCTTCACCTAAACCCACTGTCCTCTTTGAAATCTGAAAAACACATCAGACAATGCCAACTGAGAGACATTCTACAAGCTAGAATTCCTCAGTATTCCTCAAAATTCAAGGTCATCAAAGACAAGAAAATTATGAGGCATTGTCACACCCAAGAGGAGCTGAAGAGACATGACAACTAAATGCATTGTGTTATCTTGGGGAAAAAAAAATAGGAGAGTAGGTAAAAAGTAAGAAAATCTGAGTAAAGTATAAACTTTAGTTAATAATAGATTAAAATTAATTATTAATTATGACAAATGAACCATGTTAATGCTAAATACAAGTAAGGGAGGCAACTAGGTCCAAAAATCTTTCTACACAATTTTATTTATTTTTATTTTTTTATTTAATGAATTTTATTTCAATTATAGGTATGCAAAAATCATTACAAGTCTATTTGATAGCACTTTTAAAATCCAAAACAATGTGTTTAAGATTTAGAATCATTTCATTTCGTGGCAAAACATTACCTGTTTACCATCTTCATTTATCCCACTTTAGAGCAAATATTTACTTATTTTAATCTGGGAACATTATTATCGCATTGCAGTGGGTCGAGAGGGATTACGGAATATATGATATATATATCATGTTGCCTTTCTATAATCCAAAATATTTGGAATTCTAGAACTTATTTTTCCCCAAACATTTTGGTCAGTAACTATGAATCTTTTGGGTCTAGTCCATTGGGTTATGTGAGAATTATATAAAATCATTCCCTTGGCCGACTCAATCCAGTACATGCCATGTCCAATAATAATTTATAATCGTTATAGTTGCATTTTCTAACATTCCATGAATTAGACAAATCTTTTACTCTGTAGCCCGAAATCCTGGGAGGGCTCAGCTCTTTGGAAAGTTTGGAGGAGATCTGGTTCCCCCAAACAAGAAATATACTTTTCCAGTGAGGACACCTTCCTTCCCACACTTACACCTTCATTATGTGGACCTCACCAAGACATTGGTTGGTGCCCATGCAATTAATCTTTCCTGCTATTGATTGGATCTGTGTAACAGTGTGATCAGTGGGCTGCACTGAGCTGAGCTGAAAGATGTCCCAACACTGTGGCTTAATTTCCAGCTCACAAACTGTGCTTTCTTCACAAAATTGAATGTGCTGTGACATGCCCTTATCCTAAATCTGTGAGGTAAAAAATGCATGTCATCTTGTTTTTTGGTGACACAGTTGTGTTCTGACCGCTTTTCTTTTCCACAAGAGTTCTAAGAAAATAGAAAGCAGGCTGAATCCATCTCTAGATCGTCACCTTGTTTTGGGGCCGATCCAGGTGGCCCCAGATTTATTTTCATTTAGAGATAACCGAACACAGTGAGGACAAACACATTGTTGTCCTTTTTTTGGAACCTGGCTCAGATGCTTCCTTCGCTTCCTGTTTGAAAGCCCTCGTGGTCAAAGGGACTTGATAATGACCCAACATCCACAGGTATGTTCAGCTGCCAAGAGTGGCCTGACCAGGGGACATATTTTCCACATGTTTTTGACCCAGCGCGGCAGTCCTGGTGTGTGGTTCTTCCTGCTCTGAAAACAAAATTCCTTTACTATGACGCTCTTTTCTTTCTTCTTTGTGTGGATTGCCTTTTCACTATTGTCTCTGGTTTTGCTGTCTTTCCCTTGTTATTAAGTCACGTTTTGACTTTGGGGCTTCCTCCATTTGGGACTAAGCCTTGCTTTGTGATACAAACATTCTATCATCAGGCCAGACGTTTTCTTTGAGAAAGGAGGTCCTCAAAGGCGTTAGGTGTTGGTGCGGAACTTGTTTCTTTAGAGCTAATGAATTAGAGAAGATCTAATTTGCTGTGTGAGAACCTGAGCCCTTCAGACCATTTTAAAGGAATCACAAAATTTCTGATTGTGTTGTCCGTGCATGTGTATTACCATGATACAGAGGTTCTTTGCCTGGCAGACCAATAGCATGGCCATATCTGTAGTGGTTTTAGCTGTGTGTGGCCACATTGGCTTTAGCAAGTTTAATGTGGAAACAGAAGAAGGAGCAACGCACGGATTGCTTTTAGTCCAAAGACCGTAACTCTCTCCTCCCACTCTAGGCCTTTTAAGCTCCCCTCTATTTTATTCAGTAGAACTTTTAAACCAAGGCTTTGACTCCCATTATAAGTTATTATTTAGTGTGAACGTGAGATCTGAAAGTAAGCTTCAAAAGAGTAGGGGAAAATTTCCCATCATGGCTCAGCAGTAACAAACTCAAGTAGTATCCATGGGGATTTGTGTTCAATCCCTGGCCTCACTCAGTGGGTTAAGGATCCAGTGTTGCTGCAAGCTGCAGTGTAGGTCGCAGATGTGGATCAGATCTGGTGTTGCCGTGGTGTAGGCTAGCGTCTGCAGCTCTGATTCGACCCCTAGCCAGGGAACTTCCATATGTTGCAGGTGTGGCCCTAAAAAGAAAAAGAAAAAGAAAAAAAGAAAGAAAGTAGAGGATAGAAGGAGTAGGAAGGCAGGGGGGACCTGAGCTAAGTAGATGGCGTCACTGGGAATGAGGGATGGGATGATGGAAGGGTGGTTAAGCACATAAATACTTTACTGCTTATTTTAAAACACTATGTGAGGCTACACTTCTCCTGAAATTACATTTGCTATCTGGCAAAATGTATTTCTTCCCACTTTCAGTTTCAAAAAAGATATCCATAAGCCATCCCCGCCAGGTCTGTTTCTGAAAGCACAGCTTATTTCCTTTAAAGGAGGGGGAAAAAAATAGACCCATTACACTTGTAAATGTTCTAAAAGTCTTAAATGATGTATTCAAAACTGTACCAACAATTAAACTTGGGTCTAGCCTTCAAACTGTTATCTTTCAGCAGTTTGAGAACATCTAGTGCTGCTTCAGTGATTTGCTATGATTATCTACTATTTTCTCTCTCTTCCCCTTCGGCTACAAAGGGGATCTTAGCTCTGTCCCCTGTCTCCAATCTTAGTCTTCTCTGCAAATAAGACTATGTGAGGGAAAAAAAAAGAAAAAAAAGGATTTCTGTAAAAAAAAAAAAAGATATCTAGGCTATAATCACATAAATAGTAAAATAAAAATTTTGGTCAGTTATCCTGGTAATTCATATGCAGATGCACCTTAAACTTTTACACTAATAGGATAATGGTCGTGGTTCTTTTCATTTTCCAAGAATAGATAAATTCTTGTACTTCTTATAAAATGTGAACGCTCTTTTTTTTTTTAAGTTTAATATTTCCTGTCAAAAGAGTTTAGTTCCGGGTATTAAAAAAAATTCACCAAACCATATGATAAATTTAATTTGGTGATTTAAAAACTGAAATGTTGCTGTGATGGACAGATTGCTTAACAGGAAGATAAAATTTGGCCAATGTAAGAGAGAGGTCCCGTGAGCATCTTTTTGGAAGCAAAGCATCTGTTCAGTTGGTTTATTTTTCTTCTTGTTAGATCCACCAAAAAATAACTTTTCTTTTTAAGTGAGAGCTCTCAAAGCTCCGTATCTCTGTCCATTTGACCTAGGAACACTATTATTTTCAAAAGCTGAATGTCATATATTATAATTGCTGAACAGAACCTCATACTGAATTTTGGAATTTCTATTAATTTTTGGAGAAGATGAAAATGGTCTATAAAAAGCAATTTTCAGTTTATTTAAAAAAAAAAATAGAATACCAAGATAAGACCCCTTTGCTGCCACCTGTTGTCCTCCCAGAGAAATGACTCACTGGTTAATACTTCGGTTTTCAACTTAAATAACTTGTCAAAATCATTATTTCCAGTGTACAGATGAGATTCTCTTCTTGATACATCTTTCTACGGGGAACCTTTTCATCTCTAACAGTGGGGGAAACAGGTTTCCAAGTACTCACGCATGACCATACAGAGATTTAAATTTTCCTCTTGGCACATGCAGTAGAAGGTTGAATAGACAAAAGACAAAGAAAGCCTCTGATTCCTAGACAAGCTCATCATATCCCAAAGAGCTTGTAAACTAATCTTTGTGAAGTAAAAGCATTTCATTTAACCACAGCACTCTCAGCCCCGGAAGTAAACTTTAAATTCAAGATCACCCTCCACCCCACAATTGCTTTGTATTGGGTACGTGGTTAAAAACTGGAAATATAGACATGGACTGTAACAGGCTCCCAGACTTTGAACAATTCAGAATTGAAAAAAGGAGACAGATTATGCTGAGAGAAGGAACCCCTTGTTCATGTCGACATGGGATGTACTGGTGAGGAATCAGGAAATCAAGATAGAAGGTAATGATGGCAATCCTGCTATGATGTGACATCGGTGGTGACAAATGGAGAAAACTCAATGAAAGAGCTAATGTAAAGATTGACACTTTGTGACCAAAAGGGTTGGGAGAAAAGTCATTTCAAGTTTGGAATAAAGGAGTTTGGAAAGGGGTGTTGATTGGCAGGAAAAAAAAAAATTATTTTTTAAGCTGTATTTCACTTACCAGGAGATCCATACAACTACTGCCACCATCTGAAATATAAGCCCCTCTCCCAAACAAATCACACCCAAAGCAAACAAATAAAAAGCACAGGACAAAAGTTGAGAAGCTCCAAAATAAGTATGACAAAAATGTCTTAACTTCTTTCACTCTATCCATATTAGGTTATTTTTGTCTCTGGCTAAGATGGTATTAACTTTTATTTTAGAAGCAATTTTAACTTAATGAAAATTTTAATGCTGAGATGAGAAGCAGGAAATTAGAATGAGGAACAAGGTTGGGAAATCATTTCGGGAGGCAGACACGCTGGGAGCTGTAAGAGTCATGACTGACAGTCCAACTTTCTAAATATTTTAGATTTCAAATTTTTGAAATTTCACCTGACTTCATTTTTTTAAAAAACTTTCATACATTTTTTAATCTTTTAAAAATAGAGAACACTTCACAAATTTGCATGTCATCTTGAACAAGGGCTATGCTAATCTTCTCTGTATCATTCCAATTTTAGTATATGGGCTGCCCGAGTGAGCACTGGCTTTGTGTTTTAATAACACCCTCTTGCCTTTTAAGAATCTTTTACAATTCACTTTGTCCTCAGACTGCTGCATCAGCCAGAAGAGTCCAGGTTGTGTGTCTTAATGTGAGCTCACAAGGGGTCTCCTGAAAAGAGTGCTGGATTAACTCTTTGTGACCCATATACTGGCCCCCTGCACAACAGGCCACCAATTACAGCATTTCCCCATGTATAAAACTTGTCATAGATTTTGGGTACCCTTTAACATGTTTAATTAATTTTTTATTATCTTTTTAGGACGGCACCTGTGGCACCCGAAGGTTCCTAGGTTAGGGGTTGAATTGGAGTTGTAGCCCCCCAGCCTATGCCAAAGCCACAGCAATGCCAGATCCAAGCCATGTTTGCAACCTACACCACAGCTCACAGCAACGCCAGAACCTTAACCCACCTAGAGAGGCCCACCTATGTCCTCATGGATGCTAGTCAGATTCGTTTCCACCGAGCCATGACAGGAATGCCCAATTAATTTTTTAAAATAAGGTTTTTATTGGGAATGACTTTGCATTTTATCATATTCTCTTGCAGCATCTATTGCTATAAGAATGCTTTTGTCTTCTTTAATGGTGCAGTTAATTATGTTGACAGATTTTGTGGTGTCACCAATGATTTTAGTAGAAAACTTAGTTATGAATCATTTAATATGCTACTGGTTTTTATTTGCTAATATTTTGAATTTTTCATTTTTATTCATTAGTGAAACTGGACTATGTCTTTTTTTTTGCATTATCTTTGTTGAATTGTGGCATTGTTTTCCAATTTTATAAAATGAATTAAAGAAATTTCAATTTATTTTTAAATTACCTGAAAAGGTTTAAATAACATAGGAATTATCTGATCTTTAAAGGTTAGGTAGAAGTCATTTGTAATTTTAGGCTTTTTGCCTTTTAAATTAATAGCTATTCGATTGTTTCATCTTTTCTTTCTTTTTTTTTCTTTTTTCTTTTTAGGGCTGCACCTGTGGCATATGGAAGTTTCCAGACTAGGGATTGAATCCAAGCTGCAGCTGTGGCCTGTGACACAGCCACAGCAACTTGGGATTCAAGCCACATCTGCAGCCTACATCGTAGCTGTGGCAACATGAGATCCTCAACCAACTGAGCCAGGGATCAAACCTGCATCCTCATGGATACTAGCTGGGTGTGTAACCCACTGAGCCACAAGAACTCCACTTTCATCCTTTCTTTCTTTCTTCCTTCCTTCCTTTCTTCTTTCTTTCTTTCTTTCCTTCCTGCTTCGTTTCTTCCTTCCTTTCTCTCTCTTTCTTTCTTTCTTTCCTTCCTTCTTCCTTCCTTCCTTTCTTTCTCTTTCTTTTTTCTTTCTTTCTTTCTTTCCTTCCTTCCTTCTTCGTTTCTTCCTTCCTTCCTTCCTTCCTCTCTCTTTCTTTCTTTCTTTCCTTCCTTCTTCCTTCCTTTCTTTCTTTCTCTTTCTTTCTTTCTTTCTTTCTTTCTTTCTTTCTTTCCTTCCTTCCTTCCTTCCTTCCTTCCTTTCTCTCCCTTTCTTTCTCTCCTTCCTTCCTTCCTTCCTTCCTTCCTTCTTTCTTTCTTTCTTTCTTTCTTTCTTTCTTTCTTTCTTTCTTTCCTGTCTTTTTTGGGCTGTACCACTCCCAGCATATGGAGGTTCCCAGGCTAGGGGTCAACTCAAGGCTGTAGCCGCCAGCCTATGCCACAGCAACACCAATGCGGGATCTGAGCCGCATCTGTGACCTATACCACAGCTCAAGACAAGGCTGCATCCTTAACCCACTGAGCAAGGCCAGGGATAGAACTTGCATCCTCACAGATGCTAGTCAGATTTGTTTCTGCTGAGCCACTACAGGAACTCCTCGTCTTTTCTATGATTACGCACCTACTCAGATTTTCTCTTTGTGTCAGTTTCAGGAATAATTATCATTTCCTCTGCATTGCCCCATAAGGTAGCCACTAACTCTGGCAATTTAAATGTAAATTTTAAATGTAAAATAATTAAAATTGAATACATTTTTTAAAAAGTTTAGTTCCCCAGTTTTACTAGTCACATTTCAAATACTTCACAACACATGTGCCTAGAGGCTACCATGAATGGGTACAATGCAAAGAGAATGTTTCCATCATTGCAGTAATTCTATTAGGCAGCACTGTTCTAGCTGTTTAAATATGTTGCCAGGAAGTTGTGTGATATTATCTTGTAATTCTTTTAATTGCTACACTATCTACACTTCTATTCCTTAAAATTACTTTCTTAAGATGTCATTTCCTTATTCAGGTTATTTAATTAGTCATCAAAGAGCTAGATTTTACTTTTATTATTCTTTTTCCTGTCCCCTGTGCCTGTAGCATATGGAAGTTCTCAGGCTAGGGTTGAATCAGAGCTACACCGCGGCTCTTGGGAACACCAGATCCCTAACCCACTGATCAAGGCCAGGGATTGAACCCGCATCCTCATGGATACTAGTTGGGTTCGTTTCCACTGATCCAAAATGGGAATTCCTGCTTTTATTACTCTTTCAATATTTCTTATGTATTCTATTTAATATAATTATACTATTTAATATGATTAATTCCTTTTGTTTTATTTTTCCTTCTGTTTTCTTATGTTAAATGGTTCATTTATTTTCAGTGCTTCTTCACACTGTTCCCCGTTATCTTTATTAATTATAGAAATCAGTCTGATTTGATTCCACCCAGTTTTTACCAAAGTTGAACTTATATTTTTTGAATATTTTAGGAGTGTTAAATATTCTCTTCCCAAGATGTTTCACTTGCTCTCTCTTCACACTTCATGCAAAGATGAAACTGTTAGAAAATATTTAGTTTCCTACTTCCTTCCAACTTTACTCCAAATCCTTAGTTAAAACAATTTCTAATTTTTGGTATCATGCTATTATGAGACTGTCTTTTAAAGTATGTCTTTCTATCTCAACAGTTATTTTAAAATACATTTTACAAAGCCCCATTCATTTGCTATAGTCAATGTAGTCTTAACTTTAGTGAAAGATGATTTGGAAAGTGTATTTCAGTCTTTTGTAATTTTCTCTCTGAAAGTTGTAAATATTTCTTTCTCCTTGCATTTCAGAAATGTTGCTATGATATGTCTAGATATGTGTGTGTATGTATATTCACTCATACTGCCTTTGGCACGGTGAATTCTTTTGACCTGAAGACTCTACGATTCAGGTTAGCTTTTTTTTTTAACGTTTGTTTAATAATCCATTTTCCATGTGTACTCCACTGCCCTTCTGGGCACTCTCAAAATATGCTTATTAGATCTCTTGGATCTGTTCTGTATGTTTCATGTCATCTCACTCATAAGTTCTAGTTTTGTGGAACTTAACTTTTTGTTATGACATATTGCATTCTCTTAATCCTTGAGAACCTTAGATAGCCAATAGCATATATTAGTCTTTCATTTTTCATTTTTTTTAATTTAATTTTTTAAAAAGAAGAAACAAGGATTTCCCACTGTGGTGCAATTGCACAAGCAGGGTCTCTGCAGCACCAGGACAGGTTCAATTCCTGGCCCCGCACAGTGGGTTAAAGGACCCAGCATTGCTGCAGTTTTGTGGCACAGGTCACAACTGTGGTTAAGAGCTGATCCCTGGCCCAAGAACTCCATATGCCCCAAAGCAGCCAAAAAAAAAAAAAATTAAAACTTAAAAAAAAGCAGAAACCATATTCATTAGCTATAGAAAGTCTTTTTGGGAGTTCCCTTTGTGGCTCAGTTGTTAACGAAACTGATTAGAATCTAATTAGGTTCTATGAGGATGTGGGTTCAATCCCTGGCCTAGCTCAGTGGGTTAAGGACCCAGCGTTACCGTGAGCTGTGGCCTAGGCTAGAGGCTGTAGCTCAGATTCGACCCCTAGCCCGGAAACTTCCAAATTTCCAAATGCCACAGGTGTGACCCTAAAAAGCAAAAAAAAAAAAAAAAAAAAAGGAAAGTTTTTTTGGAGCTCTAATTCTGTCTCCTTGAGAGATCCTATATTATTTTTGCCTAAAGAGTTTTTTTTTTCACCTTTTCTCTTGGATCTGTTTCGATGAAATCGACCATTTTTTGTTTTTTCCAAATTGATTTTCCTCCTTAAGTAAACATCGTATTGTTTATCCTTAAATAAGTTCTATTTCTTGTCATTGTTTGTCCATAGATGCCTTTCCCCTTAGTGTTACAAGTCAGGCTGTTGCTACTTTATAGGCTGGGAAAAAAAGGGACTGTTTCTTTTCTTATGACTGATCGCAATGGATATAACAGGTACCTGTCTGCTTACTGCTAGATGGCATCTGTGTGAGCCTCTTAGGGTGTGCTTGCTGCAGTCATTTCCTTCCCAACCTCAAGATCAGGGCTCTTCCACCTACTTACTGGTAGAGTTTCTTCAGTTCACTGCTTTCCATGGGTTGGTGGTACTCAAAGACCCACAGGCAGCAAGGGCTTAGAAACATCTCTCTGAGGCCCCGAAAAATTCTGACAGCATGTCACTGAGGAATTCTAGAGAGAGAAAAGAAACCAGTTAAAGAAATGTTTTGAGATGCAGATTCCATCTGGAAGCAGATAACTTGCAATGTTCAGTTAACATTTTTAACCATAAAATTGTCAATAGCTCAAAGTTACATAGATTTATGAAACACATGAAAGTATCAGTCTAATATGCTTTAAACGACTTAACCCTCAACTTGTACAAAAATTTGTTTCCTGATTTGCAGAATAAGTCTGAACAATTTTTAAAAAGAAGGGTTAGGAATTGACCTTTGAAGTAACTGTGTAAGAATATTTATAATTCTGATGATTTGCTAAGCATGGTTCGAGAGGTCTAAATTGGTTACAGCACACGTATTCACCATCTGTAGTCCCCGAGTAAGTCATTTAACCTCAGCATAACTTGGCGTTTCTCATCTAAAATATACAAATTATGAGCAAGATTTTAAAGACTAACTGAGCTGCGCCATGACCTACATAATGTACTCTTTGCAAAACAGCCTCACATTTTTTTTGGAGGGGGCGGCTAAATTGAAAAATCACAAGATTTCATGGTCCTTTGAGGTTTTGTTCCGTGAATATTGAAAACCTGGGAGGCTAAATCTGTGAATACCGTAGGTCCATGCTATAATGCTGATCTCACTTTGAATTTTCAGCTCGTGTGTGCATAGCAATTGTGTGTGTGAACATGCATAATATGGGAAGTGTGAAAATGTGATGGTAAGCACCGGACCTTACTGAGAAAAATTACTGGAAGGTCAGTAATGAGCTGAGAAAACCCCTACAGAATGGAAACTCAAATTTAGGAAAATCCAATTCAAGCTTGCTCCTTTAGGAAAACACTACTATATGGAGGATCCTAAAGAGGGACAGAAATTAAGGTAAAGTTTAAAGAAATCATAGACTGATACCTGTAATGCTAGAATATTTTCCACCTGATATTTTTTTTTTCTTCCCTGAAATTTCTCTTTCTATTAGCAGTTACTATCTGCCTTCGAGTGATTTATTGGAACTTCTTAGTTTTCCTACTAGCTGTCACAGACGAGTAGACTAATCGGCTTCTGGGAGGTTAACTATGTCTCATTACATTGATTGGTTTTGTATCCAATTAGAACACTACGGTCTGGCGAAGATATTGGTAGAGATTGCAGCAGGTGACAACCATGCACCTAAAAGGAAGGTGTGTGTGTGTGTGTGTGTGTGTGTGTGTGTGTATTTAGGAATGAGCAGAGTACAAATACGGACCTTTGCTGAGTATTACGCTAGAAATTTAGAAAAGGGTATCTTTTAGCCATTACTGACCTTACAAACAAATATTTTCATTTTTCGCACAAAAATGGGTATGATGCATTGCTCCATGCTCATCTTTGCCTTGCTGCCTTCCACTGAGGGGGTTGACCTTCATTTGCTGGCCCTTGGCTTTTTCATTTTGTGGGTGAATAGCCGCTGCAAGTGTTTGTTGTTCTAGCCACATTATACACTTTCCGCTTAGCAATACCACTGAGAAAGATGCCTTTCTGGGTTCTTCCAATGATATGCTGTGGCACACACAGAGGAGTCACAATCTGGCCTCTGACCTCTGCAGTTACCACGGGTATTTTTTTCCTCATCTCTGCAATGCAGCCTTTTGAAAAACAAAAAGGGACTGTTTGCTTTGGGAAAACCAACCTTCTTAAAAAGCGTTTTCTTTAACACCTTCCCATTATTATCCTCACCAGCACAAGTCAGTCTATTGCAACCCAACCATTTCTAATCAAGGAGCTTGGCGTGTTCTGTCTACCCACCCCTCACATACTCACCTCATATACATTCTTATTCCTGAGAAATTAGATCTTTGTCTGTTGCCTGACAACTCAATTTCATTCTGAAAGAAGCCCAAGTAATTGGATCAGGATATATCTCAGTGGGGCTGCATTTATGCTTCTAAATATAGCATGCTTGCTGCCAATTTTTCTATAGATTGTCTGCACAGCTATGCTGGAAACAAAGAGAGATTTGGTGCTTAATAGAATATTCTGTTATTACTTCCTTAGGTGTGACCGTATCCCTAACTCACGTTTTTTACCTTGGGATTCATTCAGTCCATGTACACCACTAAGTGATCAGCAATCATGTGTCAAGAGCCTTCTTTAAGCCCTTCTAATAAAATATGACATACGATAAATGTTTCTTGGTAAATGAGTAAATGTCATGTTGTGTATTGATTCTAATCACTCCTGATTTATACTGAAATCAGTGCTGACAGCCTCTTGGTTTATAATTTCATTTATCTTTTCCTTTGACTGTCAGCACAGCCTCATGACAACCAGTTGAAAAGTGAAAGTTCTTTTTGTCTGTTAATTATTCTGTGTACCTAGGACTAAAATACCAAAAGTATTTGTTTTGTCACAGTTAAATGACGTAAATTTTAGCAAGAATAATGCCAGATCCAAGCCACATCTGTAACCTATGCCACAGCTCGTGGCAATGCCGGATCCTTAACCCACTAAGCAAGGCCAGGGATTGAACTTGAATCCCCATGGAGACCAAGTCAGATTCTTAACTTGCTGACCCACAATGGGAACTCCAAAGATGACAGTTTCTTAAAACTCACAAAAACGTGATATCTTTCTTGCAGTAGAGTCAGCTTAGGGTGCCTGGTATTGCAGTGGAAGGCCTGACATTGTCGCTTAAACCTAAATTTCACTCCCTGTTCTGTTACGAGGCTGTGTGACTTTGCTGATTTTTAAATAAGCTGCATTATTTTTCACTGTGCAATCAGTTTAAAGAAAATGTATTTCATCAGGTCTCTCCTACGTGCATTAATTTGAGTCCAGCTCTTATGATAAATAGCTTGAAATTAAAAGGATTTTGTGCCTAGGAAGAAAAAGGACCAACTGTGAAATATATATTAGAGTGAATGTGATCCAATGAGCAGATGCATCTGGAAGTCATGTCTACATCTCATTCTGAGTTGCCTGGACAATATACTACCCATGAGCAGGTTAGGGACTGGGAATATCCCTCCTTCTCCTGGCTGGAGAGGCTACACTTGAACTGAACTTGCTACAGGACTTGATTGGAGAAAAGAATCTGCTTTCCATGGGTTCTGTGTTGGCTTTCCAAGCCAGCTCCTCTGGCACCAAATCCCAGACTGATTGGAGCTCAATTTTCTGTTCATCTACTATTTTCCATGTAAGAAGGAACAATAGCGAAGTGGATGAGATTCTTCTACTCACACACACATACTGTGTATCTACCTATCAGTACCTGGATCCAAATTCTCTCTCTGTGGGTTATTGCAAGGAATAGGAGGCTGAGGTATTCATAGGCAGACCCTTGGCTTATAAGTGTTTCTAATAAATCCCATCATTTTACCCATACTACATGACAGAATGGGATTCATTTTCCTTCTCAGCAATGAATCGTCTCAATATATTTCCTTACTCTCTTCTGCTCCATACCCACCATTCTATATTTAATACTTGGACAGCTGAGGACATTTATGATACTAGATAAGAAGAAAATTCCCAGACTTTACAGGAGGATTTGAAACCAGAGATCAAAACTGTTCCATCTGTGTTGCTATGGGTTGTCAAGGACAGAGTTTTCTGTTTTTTGTTGTTTTTTTTCTGAATCTCCCTTTTCCAAACTCTATTTTTCTTTCTTTCTGTAGGGACAGTTGTCAAAAAGGACTCTAAATAATGATTATAAGAAGTACTATGGCAGAAAAACATAACAGACCCATCTCCTCCTATACCTCCCGTTAAGTTCAGCTATAAATCCTGGAAAGTATAAGTAAAGCAAACTAAAATTTATTAGATCTGGGGAAAGAAAGGCAGACCAACTAGACACCATAGTACCTGGGCAATCGTATGATGGTGAGTTCCCTGGTTTATCTTTTTGTTGCACTTATCCTGGACTGGGTGATGGAAAAGCTAGCAGCCCATAAACACTAATAGGAACAAACAAGAATGAAAACTTACTCTCTCTAGCCAAAGGACCGGGAAACTCTGGAACATAACTACATTCTTTCCACTGAACATCACAGAAAAATGTATGGTACTACCCTAAGCAAAGGCTGAGCAGGGAACCTAGACTTACACTCTGCCCTTGTAACAAGGAATTCCCATTGCCATGTTGGTGCCAGAAAAGGCCAAGTGAGGAGCTGTATGTTCATCCCCACTAGACAGTGCTGAGCTCCCCCACCCTTGTGTCAGTGAGGAAGACATAGGGAGCCTGGACATCCATTCCCACTTGGCAATAATGAGATGCCCCTCTCTCTCCTTGCTGGGATAGTGTCAGAGGAATCTTATTGACTGGTCAGGGTTTTCGCCAATGTCCAATGATAATAAAGCCATATGACTCAGTATCAGTGGAGGCTACACATGGAGCAGTCACAAGGCACCCTACCTTGAAATTAGCTAACCTAATCTTAGATTTTTGGGGCAGAAAACATTCCAGAATGCTAATGCATGCGGGAACTTAAGGTTGCCGACTACATCTCTAGAGTCACATAAGAGATATCTGGATTTTCACAAGACATCTGGAGCTGAAGTTTAACCACCAATCCTTTGCCACATTTAGACTTGCTTCTTCTGCCTTCTCTTTAAAAGCCCTTTGCCTGTGTCAAGATGTTAGAATGGTTTTTAAGGCCACTAGTCCACCATCTTCTCATTTAGCTGGCTCTCTTGAGCAAAGCGGCTTTTCTTGCCTCAACTCTTTGTCACTTGACTTCTTGGCCTCTTGTGCAGCAAGTAGCTGAATCTGGGTTCCATAACCAGTTTTGGCGAGACAGCCAAGATCTGATGCTCGGGACCTCCAGGGCCTGCCTTGGCTCCTAACACATGAAACAGTAGGTTACAGAGGTTTGCCTAAACAAACTTGCTTATGTTACAAGGGAGGGGCGCCTATGATGGTTTCAGGGCCGCCAGCTATTTGTGATGAGTCATCCCCACAGCTGGGGAATATCAGGGCTATCCCTAGCAACTGCCAAAACTACTTTCTTTTTGAGGAGACTCCCCCACTTCCCCTATCACAGTGTCGACTGTGCGAAGTGCTACTGGTTGGAGCAAGGAATGGACATCTAGGTGGAGCCATGGGGCTCATGGGGCTTACTGGGTAAGTCACTCCTGTGTGCATGCCAAGAACTCACTTTCATTGACATCTGTGGTCGGTAATTTGTACAAAGAGTCTGAGGGAAGAGTCTGTCTTCTTGAGCCTTGAGGGCTAGAGAGGGAAACTGGCCACTAAATATTATTGTGTTGGTACCATTAGGCAGGTGAAGTTGTTGTTGGACTGCTATCCAGGGCTGAGAGTGCTCCTTCTGGTTTCTGTGTGCATTTTTCTGTCTTCATATTGTTACCTGCTGTCAAAGCCACTATGTGGAGATACCACCACCCCGTCCACTACCTTGTGTCATAACTCAGAGATCTTTAGGATAGGTCTATTTGCTGCTGTGGCAGCTGCAAGTCTGGTGCATCTCCATAGTGGGTGTTGAGTGGTGCACAACCGAATTGGTTTGCTCTCTCTCTCTCTCTCTCTCTCTCTCTATATATATATATATATATATATATATATATTTTTAGGGCTGAAGGTATAGTATATGGAAGTTTCCACTCTAGGGGTTGAATCAGACCTGCAGCTGCCAGCCTATGCCACAGCCACAACAATGTGGGAACCGAGCTGTGTCTGCAACCTATACCACAGCTCATTACAATGCCAGATTCTTTACCCATTGAGTGAGGCTAAGGATCAAACCTGCATCCTCTTGGATACTAGTCAGGTTATTACTGCTGAGCCACAACGGGAACTCCCAGAATTGGTTTGCTCTTGATGGCTTGTCTTCTTTCTCCTTGCTTCTTACCACCAGAGGCTATAGATTCTGGAACTTTGCTATAAGGACAAGAATAACCAGGTTGGTCAGTTATTGGTGGTAGCAGAAGGTCTCTTATCACTTGCAGCAGCACAAATTGAGACAGTTCCTGGCCCCACACCACCACTTGATCTCACCCCTGAGTAGCTTGGTGTTGATTTCAGGTTATCAAAGTTAATTATTTAACTTAGGTGGAATTGTACAGCCTTTGTGTACCCACCAACCATAAGAACTTGTCCTTGGGGAGTTGGTGGCAAGTCTGCAATAAAGAATCTAAGGCGTGGAAATTCAGAAACAGCAGAAGAAATGGGAGCATCTCGTTCAGTTCCTCATAAGGGCCTTTGAGATACATTCTAGCTAAATGGTCCGATTTTAGCTATTCATCCATGGTAAAGAGGGAAAGATATATAGACATCAAGCAAAGATATATAGGAGTCAAGATATATAGAAATCAAGCAAGATATATAAAAATCAAGCTCCCACAGGGCCCTGTTCAGTCTCAGCATCTGTGGGGAGCTAGAGAGGAAGCTGAGCTTTACCTCCGTCCCACAGTAACAAGGTGTCCTACCCCCAGATGTTACTGGAGGCCAAGTGGGGAAACTAGAGTTCCCATGCCATCTAGCAGAAATGTCTGAGTTTCTCTTCCCTCCACTGGTGTGGTGTCAGGAAAGGTTTACTAAAACAGCAGACATAAATAAGATCCAGTCTTATAACCTAATATCCAAAATGTCCAGGATTCTCGAAAATCAGTCATCACATCAAGAGCCAGGAAAATCTCAACGTGAAGGAGAATAGCTCATCCACAGATGCCAAAACCAAGATAAAATACATGTTAGTATTATTTGACAAGGATTTTAAATCAGCCATCATAAAAGTGTTTTAGCAAGACATTATGAAACTGCGTGAAACAAATGAAAAAATTAAAAGTCTCAGCAAAGAAATAGAAGACATAAAGAACCAAGTGGTAATTCCAGAATTTTAAAATACAATGACCCCAGACAAAACAAATAAAACACTTCTTCCTGGGCTTAGTAACATAATGAAGATGACAAGAAACATAATGAGTGGTTATGAAAATAAAGCAATAGATATTACCTAATTAAGCAACAAGAGAGAATATAGACTGAAACAAAAGGTAAACGGAACCTCAGGGACCTATGAGACTCCTTTAACATTCATGTCATTAAACTCCTACATGGAGAAGAGAATGAGAGTGGAATTAAAAAAATGCTTAAAAAAAATAATGGCTGAAAATCCCCCAAATTTCTCAAAAGCCATAAAAGTTTCAAGAAGTGAACAAACTCAAATAGGCTAAGTCCAAATAAATTCATGCCAACACACATCTAATCAAATTTCTGAAAACTAACGACAAAGAATAATCTTGGAAACAGCAAGAGAGAAAAAACGTTATTAGTAGGGGAAATGTTCTTTGGATTACAGTAAACTTTTCATCAGAAAAATTTATGATTCAATTTCTGTAACACTCTCAAAGTGACAAAATTATAGAAATGAAGAAATTTAGTGGTTTCCAGAGACTAGGAAGGAGGGGCGTGACTCTAAAGTGGTAAAATAAGGGAGAACTTTATGGTGATGCAATAGTTGTGTATTTCAATTGTGGTGGTGTTTACACAAATCTTCACAAGTGATACAATGACACTGATGTACATACACACTGTACCTGTGTCAATTCCCTGGTATGATCACCACTGGGATAACTGGGGGAAGGGTATATGGGATTTCCTGCACTATCTTTGCAACTTCTTGTGAATCTGTAATTATTTTAAAATTAAAAGTTAAAAAAATTTTTTTAAATGAAATAAAATGAGTAAAAAATATACCATGATTTTCTATTGGAAGATCTAGGATCATGAATGACATTTAGGGAATAATATGAGTAGTTAAAGGAGTTCCCTTGTGGCCATGTGGATTCAGCCTTGTCATGCTGTGGAGGTTCAATCCCCGGACTAGGAACTTCCATATGCAGTGGGCATGTCCAAAAAAAAAAAAGTAGTTAAAATAAAAATAATGCTATGTCCATTCACCTTATTTCTTTCCACTAACACTATGTGCCACTCAGAGGGATAATGATGAGAATACAACAATAAATAAACTGGAGAAGGTGGTATAAAGAAGTAAATTAGCAACTGGAATGCCCATAAGAACCCCAGGCTAACTACCAAACACTATGGCTGTCTTAAAATTTTTCTCGTACAAACATCCAAATCAGCTGTAAAAATATCACATCCTCCACTGCTGAAAGCAACTCTCAGTCTTTCTCTTCCTTAAGTTAACCTTTATATTCTTTTTAATGTGTTGGGCAGTGTGCTCAAGGTCTCACACATATTGGCCTATTCACTTTTTGTACTTCTGTAAGGAAAGTACTATTACTGAGGTATGGAAGATAAACTCTGAGGACTCAAGAGGCCGTAGAGTCACGCAGTATGATTCTTGGATACATGCTCTTGATCCTTGTCCTTAATTTCATGGCATATGCATGCTAAATTGGGGTTAACACTTTTTATCTTATCTGTTTGTGAGGGCACATGAATTTGAATCTCATTCAGATACTACATACTGCACATTTTATTGAAGTCCACAAGTATGCACTTATTATTGGACATCTTTAACTGAAGGGTATTTCGGGTGCCATCTATTTACATTTCTTTTGTCTGCCTTATTAAGGGAGAATATGTGTCAGTCAGCCCAACTGTGCAATTTTTCTATTAATCTTTTATTTCTCGAGTTTTTATTATTATTAGAGTTTATTTACAATACTCCTTCAGTTTCTGTTGTGTAGCAAAGTGACCCCGTCATACATATATGCACATTCTTATCGTGTCCTAATGCAGGAGATTAGACACAGTTGTCTGTGCTGTACGGCAGAACCCCATTGCTTATCCATTACAAATGTAACAGTTTGCACCTACTAACCCTAAACTCCCATCCATGCCACTCCATTCCCCTCCCCATTGGCAACCACAAGTCTGTCTTCCATGTCTGTGATCTACTTCTGTTTTGTAGATAAGATCATTTGTGCCATAGTTTAGATTCCACATATAAGTGGATTTCCACATATATGGTATTTCTCTTTCTGACTCAGTATGATAATCTCCAGTTGCATCCATGTTGCAGAAAATGGCATTATTTTGATTTTTTTATGTATCATTGTATATACATACACATCGTCTCAATTCATCCATCTGTCGATGGTTCTTAGGTTGTTTCCATGTCTTGGCTGTTGTGAATAATGCTGCAATGAACATAGGGATGCATGTATATTTCTGAATGAATGTTTTATCTGGATATATGCTCAGGAGTGGGATTGATGGATCATATGGTAGTTCTATATTTAGATTTCTAAGGTACCGCCATACTATTTTCCGTAGTTGTGGTACCAATTTACATTCCCACCAACAGTTAATGAGGATTCGCTTTTCTCCACATCCTCTCCAGCATTTGTTATTTGTTGACTTGTGGCCATTCTGACCAGTGTGCAGTGGTACCTCAGAGTTTTGATTTGTATTTCTCTAATAATTAGTGATGTTGAGCATTTTTTCATGTGCCTGTTGGCCATGTATATATCTTCTATGGAGAATTGTCTATTTAGGTCTTCTGGCCATTTTTCAATTGGGTTGTTTGTTTATTTTTGTTGTTGAGTTGTATGAGTTGTTTTTACATTTTGGAGATTAGGCCTTTGTCTGTTCCATCGTTTGCAAAGATTTTCTCCCATTCTGGGTGTAGACTTTTCATTTTTTTAATGGTTTCCCTTGCTGTGCAAAAGCTTTTGAGTTTAATTAGGTCCCATTGGTTTATTTTTGTTTTCACTGACCTTATTATAGGGGGTAGATCAAACAAGATGTTGCTGTGATTTATATCAGAGAACATTTTGCTTATGTTTTCCTCTAGGGGTTTTACAGTATCTGGCCTTATATTCAGGTCTTTAATCCATTTTGAGTTTCATTTTTTGTATGATATTTAGAGTGTTCTAATTTCATTCTTTTACATGTAGCTGGCTGGTTTTCCCAGCACCACTTACTGAAGAAACCATCTTTATTCCACTATATGCTCTTGCCTGCTTTGTCACAGATTAGTTGACCATAAGGGCTTGGGTTTATTCCTGGGCTTTCCATCCTGTTCCATTGATTTATATTTAATGCCAGTACCATACTGTTATTGCTTTTCAGTGTCAATTTAAAGAGTAAAGCTCATTGGAAAGGAGAAACCTGGCAACTAAGTCCCCGTTTCCCGTAAACTACCGAGGACCAGAAATTGACCACCCCAAATGCTCATGTATAACTCCAGTTGCTATATTTGGCTTACATTTCTAACTTAAGAAAGAAAATTTAACTGATCCTATTCCATGTTGTACAAATATCAAACATGACTAACCCCCTCTCCCTGCTCTTATCTGTATCTTCCCCCTGCAGAGTCCTTACGTAAGTTCTAGGCTGTAAAACTCCTTGGGCTAAGGAAGAAGAATGACACTAAATTATTTCCCCCAGACTCATTATCTCCGTAAGGAAACACAGAACTTCTAGTCTTGTTCCTTTATTACCCTATGTTCCTTATCTATTCTCGTTTCTCAAATTTTCTCTCTTGAGTGGAAAAGAAGAATGGATTTTAAATGAGGGTGTCTGAGAGAGGAAGAAGTAGAGCAGCATAAGAATTGGAACAGAGATGAAAGGAATGGGAGGAGATAACAAAGGAAGAGATGGAGACAAAGTGGGAAGGAGAGGAGATAAAGAAGGAAGGGGCGTTCCCAATGTGGCCCAGCTGAAACCAATCTGACTAGTATCCATGAGATTGTGGGTTTGATCCCCGGCCTAGCTCAAATCCTGCATTGTTCAGCTCAGATCCTGCATTGCTGTGGCTGTGGTGTAGGTGCAGCTACAGCTCCAATTTGACCCCCTAGCCTGGGAACTTCCAAAGCCTGGAATGTGGTCCTAAAAAAAGCAAAAAAAAAGGAACCCAAAGCTTATAGGGACAGAGACAAAGCAAAAAGCGGAGGAGACAAATAAGTGATGGGAGGAGATAAAAAGGAAGGAGAGGGGATAAAGAAGGAAGTGGACAGGGAATGTACCTCCTTGAGAGAAATGGAGCCATGGTGCCATGGTAGAAACCTCCAGTAAGTCAAATATGTTAAGGGCCTTTATATCCAAGAGGAATCCACTTTCTAAAAAGGAAGAGGAGAGACCAAGGGCTGCGTGGAAAGCAGTGTGGTCAAGAAGAGGGGAGCAATGATTAATGCTGCTCCTTGTACATGTTGGTCAGTGTCATCCATACTTATCTTGTGTTTCTAGAAAGTTCTATACATTTCTGAAAATCGGAAAGAGAAATTCCCACAGGTATATTTATAAGGTGGAATAGTAAGAAACAAAAAAGAGGGAAAAAAGTGGAGGGGAAAAGGAAGAGAAAGGGAAAAGCTAATCACTAATTAGAATACTTGTCCTCTATTAAAATATTGGTGAATCATGCAAATAATTTTATTCTTTTCTTGAAAAATCAAAACCAGACTACACTGAGTCATGTTATGTATCAGGCTTAAGAAGGCATTCTTTTCTGAACTATTAATTTCAGAGAAAGAAAAAAAGTCTGTGTTATACCAAGCAAAAAATAGCTTGTTTTGTTTGCTTTTGAAGAGAATAATACATTGAATTTATTCACCTTAAAAATCAGTCGCTAGGGAGTTCCCTTCGTGGCTCAGTGGTTAACGAATCTGACTAGGAACCATGGGGTTGCGGGTTCGATCCCTGACCTTGCTCAGTGGGTTAAGGATCCAACGTTGCCATGAGCTGTGGTGTGGGATGCAGATGCGGCTCCGATCCCGCGTGGCGTCGGCCAGTGGCTACAGCTCCGATTAAACCCCTAGCCTAGGAACCTCCATATGCCGTAGGTGCGGCCCTGAAAAAACAAAAAAAGCCAAAAAAAAAAAAATCGGTTGCTAGGACAGTGGCCATTGTAATGAGTTTAAAAAAAAAAAAGACAATTTCTTCTTGTCTGTAAACTAGTCACAGTGACAGACAGTGGTTAAGAGTATAAGTCCTAGATATGCAGAGCTGAATAGATCACCTATGTCACCAATGGTCAGTTATTTCGCTTCCCTATGCCCATACTTTTTCATCTGTAAACTGGGAATAATGACAGTACCTACCTCTAGGGACTAATCTGAGGATTAAATGAGATAAGCGTGAATGCCTTGCATATTGTAAGCCCTCAATACAGTTGGCATAATTATTATTTTAAAGGAAATACAGAAAAATGTACTTTGGTCATCACAACTAAGGTCAACATTTAAAATACAGTTATTTAAATATAAAGTCATTTTTTAAAAACCCCAAGAAATAATTTAAAGTGTCCCAGAAAGACCTCAAAAATTCATTTCTAAATGTTAAAATCTCAGGAGCAACAGAGAGATTTAATGAAATCCTGATAAGCCTAATAGTGTACTTGGTTTTTCTCCATCACCGACCAAATAAAATGCTTCCAGAAATTTGCCAGATAGAAAATGAATCTAAGCTGAGGTTTATGCCAGACAAGCTTATTTATCTTAGAAATGATTCTTTTATAAAACAAATTCAATAATTAATGCATTCAAAAATTTATATGGCAATATGCCATATCTTTGACAGGGATTTGCTTAATTTCCCACAGCTGCGGCTTTTGGAGACTTGTTCTCTGAACAAAATACAGATTTGGTCAAACTTACTGAAGAGTATATTGTTAATAAATATTTTCAATTTAATTTGAATTTCTTTCTATTATTATCATTTCAGGTTCAGTCTAGTCTTAAAATTTTCTAATGCCAATTGGTACATAGTCTGCTGAATTGTAATAATAGCAGACAGGTGCTTCCTGTGTACATCAATTAGGGCTCAATCAGAACCATTTGGAGACACATACTGAGAAATTAATTCCATATATAGAGGATATCTAGGCAATTCTGAAATCCATAGGGTGAGCAATCAAGAGAACAAGCTATTGTCATTCTAGGAGTTGGCAAAGGAAATCATTAAAAAAAACGAAAAGACAGCACACGGAATGGGAGAAAAATCTTTGCAAACAATGCAATAGACCAGGGCTTGGTGTCCAAAATATACAAACAACTCATACAACTCAACAACAACAAAAACAAATAACCCAATGAAAAAATGGGCAGGAGACCTAAATAGAAAATTTTCCAAAGAAGTCATATAGATGGCCAATGGGCACTTGAAAAGATTCTCAATATTACTAATTATTAGAGAAATGCAAATCAAAATTACAATGAGATACCACCTTACACTGTTTAGAATGGCCACATTAGTATGTTTATAAATAAAAAAGGTTTGAGAAAGTGTGGAGAAAAGAGAATCCTCCTTCACTGCTGGTGGGAATGTAACTTGGTACAACCACTTTGGAAAACAGTATGGCATTTCCTCAGAAATCTAGATATAGAACTACCATATGATCCAGCCATCCCACTCTTGGGTATTTATCTGGACAAAACTATAATTCTAAAAGATACATGCACAACTATGTTTGTTGCAGCACTATTCCCAATAGCCAAGACATGAAAACAATCTAAATGTCCATTGATAGATGAATGGATTAAGATGTGGTACATATACACAATAGAATACCACTCAGTGTGAAAAAGATCAAAATAATTCCATTTTCAGCAACATGGATGGAACTAGAGACTCTCATACTAAGTGGAGTAAGTCAGAAAGAAAAAGGCAAATACCACATGATACCACATACCTGGAATCTAATATCCTGCACAAATGAACCTATCTACAAAACAGAAACAGATTCGTAGACATGGAGAACAGACTTGTGGTTGCCAAGGGGGAAGGGGAGGGAGTGGGACTGACTGGGAGTTTGGAGTTGGTAAATGTAAACTATTATGTTTAGAATAGATAAGCAATGAGGTCCTACATTATAGCACAGGGAACTGTATCCAGTCTCTTGGAATAGAACATGATAGAAGATAGTATGAGAAAAAAATACTTATATGTATGGTTGGGTCACTATGCTGTATAGTAGAAATAGACACAACTCTGTAAATCAACTATATTTTAATCAAAAAAAGGAAGGAGAGAGCAAGCTAGAATTCTTGGGCATAGGCTGATGCTGTTGTTCACAGGCAGAATTTCTTCTCTCAGGGAAACCTCTGCCCTGCTTTTAAGGACTATATATTGATTGGATCAGATCCAGCTGGATTATCTAAGATAACCTTCCTAACTTAGAGACAATAGATTGCAGACTTTAATTACCTCTACAAAATACCTTCACAACAATACCTAGATTAGTATTTCAATAACCAAGACCTGACACTTGGCCAAGTTGCACAACTAAAACGCCATCCCAGTTTGACATCTAGACACATCTCCTTAACTCATACTGAGAATCAAAATAAAGCCAGTAATAAAGTCATATTTCTACCTGACATGATTTAACTATTTTGCTTTAAAATGACAACCTACTTATCTTTTTTGTCCCATAGACTACAAATTCCTTTATGTTCACTCTTCTTCTTTGATATTTAATAACCTACTGTAATGTAACATTAACTAACATTAATACATCTTATGTTGGACAAAAAGAGAATAAAGGAGAGAAGAAAACAAAAATATCTGGCTCATATATATGCAAATTTATTCAAAAGTAAAACAAGGATGAAACATATTATAATTCTTGTTTCTGCAACTGGTCAAGTGCTTATAGCTAGTATTTATAACTACTTTCTTCCACTTCCCATTCCACCTTTCCTCTGCCCTTAGCAAGCATCTCAGCTGGTTGTGGTTCTTTGCCTGGTGGCAAGAACTGTATCTTCATGCTTAAAGTGTTGGGCAATAAATAGTACCGTCTGAAGTAGATTGTAGTTTTTCACTGACTTGAATTGCAGAACATAGAAGTACTAAGATACACTCTAAGGGATCACCTGAATTCAAGACATCCTCTTTTTTGCTCTACTGTGTAGTAGCAACCCAAATCCTCCTTGATAATCAGGTTCAATGACCCTAGCCAGCAGACTATAGCTTGACTGTTTAAGAAGTATGAGGGGCCAATAGCAGATGGGTAGCAGTCTCAGCATTCAGTACAATGTCATCAACATCATGCCCCCTGACTGAAATATTTCTCTCTTTGGACTAAGATCTCTAGACCACAAGAGCCTACACTTGAGGAAACAGGAAACAAAAATTTTTCTGGTGGGTCATTAGTGATATAATAAGTGGAGTTACTCTCATTCCTGTGCTTTAATTCCTGGACCCATGAGTCTGATTATGGGATAAATAGCACCATATGTTGGGCACTGACTCAGGGCATATACACACTCCTGGAAACCTTGCTCCATCCCCTCAAGACACTGCAACCCAGCTGGCACCGTAACTGAGTCTTCAAAAGGGCATTCTACCATTCTATCAAGCCAGTGGCTTCAATACGATGGGGAACATGGTAAGTCTAGTGAATTCAATGAGCATGTGCTCATTGCCACATTTAATTGCAAATTTCTTGACTAGAAGTAATGCTGTGTGGAACATCAGAATGATACATAAAATATCCTATAAGTCCACAGATAATAGTTTGCAAATCCATATCTAGAGTAAATGTCTATTCCAATAATAACAAAGCTCCTTCCTTAATGAAAGCGATCCATTGTAATCAACCTGTCATCAGGTAGCTTGTTGATCATCCTGGGGAATGATTCCAGAGTGAGGAGGCAATATTATCCTCTACCATAGGTAGAATAAACACTCAGCAGTGGATATTGTCAGGTTGGCCCTGGTAAGTAGAATTACATGTTGATGATCCTCTTCCATCCCTGACAGAAAAGCCACTTTTCTCATGAGCCATCAGGCAGTGATAGGAATGGCTGCAGAAGAGGATAGCTGATATCCACACAGGAGTTCATCCTATATGCTAGGTTTATTAAAATCTTCCTCTAATGAGGTCATCCTTTTGTAAAGAGTCGCATGGGGCACGAACGTTCTCACCTAGTTTGCCCATTCATAAGAGTGATCCAGAGTCCAACCACATACCTCTTTCCCAGTTCTCCTTGTTACTGCTTTTTCTAATTATGTTCCTTCCACATCCCACGGGCCTTAGACCATTAAACTGTAGTGACTCATACCTCTAATCATTTCCACTTCCAAGGAAATTGAACTGCTCTAAGTTCTGCTCACTGGGAGTATTTCTCTTCACCAGTATCTTTTAGGAATGTAACAGAAAATAACTGCAGTGCTGCAGGTATACACTTTACAGTGTGACTGCCTATTGTGTGCAACCATCTGTAATCTGGATTGAAGTTTTCTCTTCCTCAGTCGATTGATATTAGGAAACTCTTCATGAAGTGACAGGTGTATGCAGAGAGAAAGAAGGTAATGCAATAGAAGCAGGGCCATAGGCAATTGGGTCACCTTCTCAGGCAACTGGGCCTGATCAGGCCCAATATTATATATCCCATTTCATTTGGTGATGGAATGCTGCTGTACATATTCAACTTACGGCTCGGTGGCTCAGATAACACCCAGTTCATGATGGGTAGCTCACATTGCCTGATAACTTGGCGGCCCATGGACAAATGTTCAGTCTCACTGAGACCTAGTAGCAAGCCAAAGTCTATTTCTCAGAAGTAGATCAGTTATATGCAGAGAGCTTTACTCCAGCATCCTAGCAGTCTGTGTTGGAATTCACTTTAAGGAGCCTGCCAAAGACTCCAAATGGCATTCCTATCTGCCACTAACACTGTTAAGCATCATCAGAAATGCTAGATCATATGGTCCATGTGACAAAGCAGCTTGCACAGCAGTCCACACAGGAGCAAATTTTTAGGTCATTTGGTAAATGGACCAGAGTGGCATACCCAAAAGAGGAATGTGTTGTTTCCAAAATTCAGAGCCACATCCCAGGCATTTTGCCTCTTTTTTGGTTATAGGAGGGCCAGCTATAACAACTTGTTCTTTACCTTAAAAGGGTATTCTTGACCTGCCTCTCATTATTGCATCACTAGAAACAGCCAAGATGAAAAGCTTCTGAATTTTTGTGGGATATATTTCCTACCCTCTGAAATGCAAACATCTTGAGTAGTTGCTACTTTCTGCTCACAAGATCCAGTCAGCATGATATCATTAATGTAAAGGACCAATGTGATATTATATGGAAAGAGGAGGTAATTAAATTCCCTGTGATGTAAATTACAATATAGGGCTGAAGAACTGATATACCCCTAGGTAAGGCAGTGAAGGTGTAACTGATCTTTACTAACATATATAGTGAAAAATTATTTTCCAGGTGAGTAACTGCATACCAAATACCAGGGGATGTGTTAATTTGCTCAAGCACTGAAACGACATATGGACGAGCAGCTGCAATTGGAGTCCCCACTTCATTGAATTTATAATAATCCACTGTCATTCTCCAAGATCCATCTGTTTTGTGCAGGCCAAATAGGTGAGTTGAATGGGGATGTTGTGGGAAGTCACAGTGCCTGCACCTTTCATGTCCTTCAGGATTGTGGTACTGCCTTTGGTTTACTTCTTCCTGGGTAGAGGGAGCTATGATGACTTCCAACTGGTCTTTCCTTCTGTAATGTCACTGACTCACGGGTTAGGGAACCGATGGAGAGTCTGTCAATTTCTAAATATGACTGTTTCAATTATCCTGGAATGGAGAGATGATTACAGATTAGTTATGTGAGGTAACTTAAGCAAAAAGCCCACTGATCATCTGACCTCCACTAACCTCTATTATAGCTAGTAGAACACAGTGACATTTTTTTGGGTGTCCAGAAATTAATGTCGGTTTAGAGCTAGAGTTTAGGAATCCCCTCAAAGTGTGATGATTTCCATTTCCCCGGTATACAGTCACCTTGGTAAACGACCCCAAGTCCCTTTAGAGAAGGCTGGGAGAGAGATTAACAATATGAATTTTGGGCAGTTAATGGGGCTCTTCCTTAAGGAAACATATCTTGACCTTCATCAGTTGGCTCTGGGACTATAAACTCTATCAGTCTAGAAACTGATTGAGGTGCTGTGCCTCAATCACTTGATCTGGTGATTCAGGTTAGATTTTTGTTCATTAAATCTAAATAGCCCCTCTGTTTCTTTCCCCCGGCGGGCACCACCATCTACCAGCTAATGCCATCCATCTCTGTGAATTGCACTATTCTGCTTACTGCTTAGAATCTGCTATACAATAACCATGCCCACCATTATCCCTATTTCCTGTAGGAATCCCAGTTCAATGGTAGCAATATCCAATGTAATTTCTACTTACAAAGAAGAGCAAATACAGCGCTCTCATGGATGTTGGAGCTCCCCTCGCAAATTTATTTCTCCTACTGGTAGGAAGAGGCTTCCTCTGGACCCTCCTACATGGGTGGCCATGTTTTGCATGATAAATTCATTCTAGGTGTTTTGACCTTTCTAAGATCTTGGACACCTTCCTCTACAGGCAGTCTGGACATTGAACTTAATGTAGTGTAGGCCGCCTTTTTACCTATGGTTCAACCAAGGAACCAAACAAACAAGCTACTAGATCCCATTCCAGTCTATCAAGCTTAGTGATCACATATCAATAAATTGTCTGATCCAACTTTATATTCTTTCCACTGTGACCTAAAATTTTAAGACCCATTTCCAGACATATGTCCCCAGATTTCTGTCTGTGCAAACTGGAAAAATCCTGCAGTTCTGACTGTGGGTCACACTTTTGTACTTTACTCTTTGGGATCTGCTGGGACTTGAATCTACTTGTAGGTCTAGAAGAAGAGAGGGGATTTAGGTCTGGAAGCAGAAAGGGATGATGGAGCTTGATGCTAAGAATCATCAGTGCCTTGCAAGGCAAGTAGAGCTTCTTCAGATAAAACAGGGCTGACTTCCTCAGGCAGGGGTAGAATGGCTGTTTCCACTAGCAAAGGAAACATGGCAAAATTCAAGGGCTCAGTGTCTTCAGCTTCACTGGAATCTGTCTATAGATCCTCATTCCAATATGTAGAATCATATTTCTTTCCAATCATTGCCCTTTTTTTAACAGTAGACACACTGTGCAGTTGGAAATTCCAATTGTGTTGTAATTCAGCCATTTATGGGTTGAGGCTCTGGGTTTAATGTTAAAAAAATCTCAGCCCTGTAACTATGGAAGATGAAGGTTCCTTTTAGGTCACATAAAGAGACTTTCAGGTCATTAATGCAGAACTTGAGCTGGGAATTTTAAACCCTGAGCTAATTATATATATACAAATTCCTCATAACTTCACCCACTGTAGGTATTTGATTAGGAGTATCAGTGGTGATATTTCCCATATCTCTTTTCTATGTCACACAATGGATTTTTCCTGTCTTCATCACTGAAACTAGAGTCACTAGTGTCTTTAAATCTAGTCATATGGCAGAACCAATTCCAGAAACCCCAGAAACAATTCAGAAAAAAAATCACCTTTATGGTTGTGTTCCTCTAGGACCACTTCTAGTATCACAATATGTTTCAATTTGGATTGTTAGATTAATTCAAAGAGACAGAACCAGTAGGAGATAGGTATGAAGTTAGATGTAAGTTCAAAGTACTTTATGTATTATGCGCCTGTTTAAATTGATTATCACAATTTGTCAAAACATTGAAAATGTCTAGATGAAACAAAGCAGGATACAAAGTAGATTAGATACACTTATCTTTGTGTATGAGATAGGTGCCTTAAGATGCAGAATTTGAGACTTTCTGTCAGTATCTTCTGTGGGTAGAGAGAGAGCTCTGAATAACCTGCGGGCTGATTTTTGATGATTTTTATTTAAATACTTGAACAACTTTCCTTCATTTAATTGTAAGCCATCCTGGCACCCGATGCTCCAGAGCAGGTTGAAACAGGATCTTTTGAGGACTGAAAATATGGCCATAGTGCTTGGTACAAGGAGCAGTTTCTGTGGGAAAAAGTGAACCAATTAATATAAAGAATTCTTGGGAGGAAAAAAAATAACAACCTGATCTTTCCTTCTGGAAAAACCTTTCTGATGGATTGAGATAGTCTAGATAAGGTGCCCTAGAAAGAAAGGGGTCAAAGACTCCAAAGAGAAAGTCACCTTCAGTGAAGGGAATGGTGTGTCTGGGCTGGTGGTTGTAGCTTAACATGAAGGATTGATGGGATTTTAGGCAGTGGCTGGTTCTGCCACAGCATGAAAGAGGGATAAGAAACACTGTGAATGGAGCTTCCTGGCAGACCTGGGGAATATTTACTGGAGCATCTGTAGTTTTAGAGCTTCAGGGTTTGGTACCAGCGTACTTTAAAAAATAATCTGAGGCTATCCTCCTGTGCCAGAAGCACTCTCTTTTTATAGGCAGTGCTTAGCATTTTAACTGTGATGATTCTCCCAAGTGCAACATAATATGAGGCACATTTAACTATAGACACACGAGTAACCATGAGAATTTTGTGTTCAATTAGTCCTTTAGGAAGTTTCTTCTTTGAAATTAACTTTCGATGTCTACTCAGTTTCTCAGCAGGGTCATCCAAAATTACAGAAGCCTATAATGCCCATAATTTATTTTATAGTAACCAAATTTAAGCATAGATAAAAGGAAAGGGCTGTAAGAGTATATACCAAATATTTAGTTATATTTGTGTTAGAATACGTGTTTTTTATTTTGTCCTAGTTTCTATTTTTTTAATTTCCTTTATTATTTTAGTATTACCTTTAATACTAGTTTTATAATGAAGAAACTGATAGGCATTTGAAATGTATTTTTACCTTTCAATTATTATGTCATGTGCTTTATTGATTTGGATATGCTTAAATTTTATAGTAAATTATTCCATTTTGACACATATTTAGGTTATTTGGAATTTTCCTTTAGATTTGGCTTATAGCATATACTAAAATGCAATGTTAAGAATCTTCTGGAGAATTTGGTTAAAGTGACACCCACTTTTTTCTTTCTTGGAAAGTATTAGTGTGACCTAGCCCTAACTTTACACATCTCTATACTTCTACAAGCAAGCGTTATGAATCATTGAATGCTGTGTTGGCTTTCTGCCACATCACTCTTCAAGTATAGCTTGTATCCTTGTTCATTCTGTTGTGTGCTTTGAAAGGCTGCTCTGGTTGGACTATATCAATGAACTTTTAGATCAACTTTATCTTATTACTTTTAGATCCTTTTGGCCAATGAGAGGTTCTGGCAGGACACAGATGCTCAAAATAAGATTCTGGATTGCTCTTGCTCACATATTTGATGTATGTGTGGATAAACTTCTTGCGGGGAGTGGGGAGAGTGTTAATCTATGTCATTTGCTACCATCACAAACATTCAGAGTACTGCTGGCGGCAGTAGCTGATAATGAGTATGGAAGATAATCCATCAAGAGATCAAATAGCTGAGTAATTTAGTTTTTAGAGAAAGAGTAGTGATTATTAATATTATATATATATTTAGCTTATAAATACTCTGAAAACCTTACACCAAAAAAAAAGGGAGATGAAGATTATAAAATTCTAACTCAGAATATGAGTAGAAAATGATAAAGCCTTGATGGCACCTTGGAACAATTCTCTCATCTCTTAAAGTGCCAGAGCTGATAAACTGAAGACCAATACTGGGACTTGGTTTTGAAAGTTGCAGATGCAGTGCCAATGAGATGGTCAATTCATTAGGTCTCAAGGGAGGGGATATGCACTTCTGGGAAAGGAAGGGGATTCCAAGAAACAGGATGAGGAGATTGTGGTGGGTATGACAAGGCTGAGAACGTCGTCTCCAAATTTCCCTAAATTCTCCTTGTTTGTTATCTCACAACTCTGCAACCTTACTCAGCACAGGGAATTACCACAACCAGTTCTTGTCGAGTTGGTCAGCACTTTCTTTGTTCATCTCAGATGGAACACATTTAATTACTTGATCCTTCCTGTATCTAAGAGTGAGTACATGAGAGCACCCAGTAGGCTGACCTCTTAACTTCCAAGAAGCGCAAAGATGCACAGTGGTACAGGTTGTGTGTACCTGCAGTAGGCATAATTTTAAGATGACCTCCAGGGTCCCCACCTGTCCTAGTCTACTTGGGCTGTCATAACAAAATACCATGGACTGGGTGGCTTAAACAACACAAATTTATTGTTCACAGTTGTGCAGTCTGCAAAGTTCCAGATCATTGTAACAGGTGATCTGGTTTCTGGTGAGAGCTTAACTCCTGGCTTGTAGATGGGTTGCCTTCTTAACTGCATCCTCAACGGCCTTTCCTCCATGTAAATACATGGAGAGAGAGAGTAAACTCATTGATCTATCTTCTCAAAAAAGCACTAATGCCATCATGAGGTCCCACTCTTATGACCTCAGTGAACCCCGGCAAACCTCCAAAGGACTCACTTCCAAACACTATCACACTGGGAGTGAGGGCTCAATATATGAATGTTGAAGGGGTTCAGATAATCAGCCTATAACTCCCTGTGTACTGTAAACATTCTGTATAATCCACACTCTCCCACACCTTTTCTGTGTGGGTGGAGCAAGTGGATATAATCTATCATTCTCATTATGTTTTATTATTAGCAAAAGGGATGTGTAAATGTAATTAAAATACCCACTTGAATAAATCAAAAGGGAGATTAACTAAGGTGAGCCTGATCTACTCAGGTAAACTCTTTAAAGTTTGAAAATATGAAAAATCAGGGAGATGCTCTCTTGACAGCTTCGAAGAAGAAAGCAAATATCCACTTTCTGAACTGCAATAGAGGGGAGTGGCTTTTAGGATCTCGAGTCCTCAGTCTTATAACTGCAAGTAACTGAATTTTGCCAACAATTGAAATGTGCTTAAAAGAAAAACTCCAGTTCTATATGAGAGAGCCTATCTGACACCTTGGGCTCTAATAACTGATGCCTTGACTTCATCTAGAGAAGTCAGTTGATTCATGTTTAAACTTCTGTTTGGGGAACTGTGATGATAAATGTTTTGTGATATTAAATTTGTGATGATTGCAATGGAGCAACAGAAAACTACTGCAGTGCCTCTGACAAATTGCCCTAACTTTGTTAAAAATGTGCTGGGGGTACCATTCGGTAATCTTCTCTGGGTTGCTGTGACTTCTTCACTTTAATTTACTAGGGCTGAATATTCTCTTTCTCTCTCTCTCTCTCTCTATATATATGAAATTATATATATATACTTTTGATACTACATATATGCCTATGAAATTATATATATATACTTTTATTTATATTTTTTAGAATTTGAAAATTTCTTGGAGATGAACAAATGCAGTCTCCTTCACTTTACATAAGGAAAAAAGGAGATCAAGTGGGTAATCAGTTTGTCCCAAATGATACATCTAATCCATAACCAGGAGAGGACTTAAAGCCAGGGTATTAGTCACAAGTTTGACTCTCTTTTAATGAAAATAAAGATAAATATTTTTTAAATTTCTGGATTTTACAAAAAATTATGGGGTTAATAAGAATGTGGATGGCATCTGTAGTGAATGAGATGTGCTGCCCAGATCTCTTTGTAGGAGTAAAGGGCTTATCTCTCTAGCTCCTGAAACACTTACTTCCAGTAGACAGAGCTTGGCTACCTGCTCTCTAGAAAATATCTCAGCTGGAGAGAGTCACTTTGCTCAACGTCATGTCCCCTTTCTGGGGCAACTCATGTGCAAACCCTGGGTAAGGAAGGGACATGAATCCTGGCTTTCTTCAGCAACTTGGGACAATGTTGAAGAGCCATATCAACTTCAGATCTCCCCATCGGAGGAGCTGTGTCCTTCACTGAACTGCACAAAGCCCAGCTTCTCTCTCTGTCCAAATCCTTTCCATGTGTTGATACCAAGAACTTTCCCTAATAAACTTTTCCATGCACAAATCTCTATTTCAGAGTTAGCTTTCAGAGGTGGCTATAACCATTTTCTGTAAAATAAGAAATATGATAAATAAATGATAATGCATTTTATACCACTTTCAAGAAAAACATAGTGTATAAAATTAGATGTTACTAATTTATCCATAATATAATGTTATTATAAATTATGGTGTAAGGAGATAAATATTTAGGTAAATAGCATGTACAGAAAGTGCAAATTATGATGGTAAGGAATAAAGATAATTGTTTGTATTTGTATTTGTTTGTTTGTATCAGATAGTGCTCCATTACCTTCTCATGCCAAAGTTATTTAAACCTACTTATTAGGAAAATATTTTAAATCACTCATTCAAAAGATTAGTATTGAGAGCTTATTTCATGCTAGGCATTATCCTAGCCTACTGTCCTCATGAAATATATGTTCTAATATGGGATTAATATAGGAGAACCATAATCCTGCTACATGTCTGGCTTATATTTGTTATTTTGGCATCCCATATGGTTTAGAATTTTTTCTTGGTTTTTCATATTCTAAGGAAATATTTTTACTAACAGTTTCCATAAAATCAACTGGGATGGTTTTGTTAGAATTCCACTTTTTACTTTCAGCATGGTCTCAGTTTGTAGAGTGTTAGACGTGAAGTGAACAGAGTTTCCAAATTAATGTGTGCTAAATCTCAAAAATAGAAAGAATTATTTGCCTCTCTCATCCTTTTCTTAGGCATTATAATTAATTTTCCCCCTTCAAGAAGAGTTTTCATCATGTTGAATTAAATAACAATAAATCTTTAAAGCATTTTAAAGACAACTCTCTATATATTCCATGATAGGACTATTCAGTTACACACAGCTAAGTTGTAATTTTGAATTTTTCCCACTGAACTTGTCAAGTTATAGCCACACAGTTATGGCATACTGGCTGTAGCCTTGCTCAGTGGGTTAAGGATCTGGTATTGCTGTGAGCTGTGGTGTAGACCACAGATGCGGCTCAGATCCTGCATTGCTCTTGCTGTGGTGTAGACCAGGGCTGCAACTATGATTTGACCCTCAGCCTGCAAACTTCCATGTGGTGCAGGTAAGACCTTGATAGAAATAGTGATTGTAGTGAGAAAAATTATATTTTGATATAACATATATTTTGATATTATACATTTTGGTATTAAATTCTACTGCTATTAACTATTTTTGGGGTTTTCTTTTCTACCTACAAACTAGGCTAGGTCCTTAAATATTTGGCAACAACTCTCCAAACTAAAGTTTCTAATTTTTCATCCATCCTTCCGACTTCATTAAGAACTAAAACTGCCCCCACCCCCTTTTTTTCTTTTTTTTTTATGGCTGCAATTGTGGCATATGGAAGTTCCCAGGCAGGGGTCAAATCAGAGCTGCAGCTGTAGCCTATGCTTTAGCTCACAGCAATGCCAGATCCTTAACCCACTGAGCAAGACCAGGGATTGAACCTGAACCCACATCCTCACAGAGACAATGTCAGGTCTTTAACCTGCTGAGCCACAACAGGAGCTCCCAGAACTGCCCTTTTTCTAAAGACAGGCCAACTAAATTTGTATACCTGTTATACACTTAAGAGAAATAACTCATTAAACTAGTTTTAGGGGTAGAAAGCAACTGGAGATAGTACAGACCTAAAGAAAATTCTTTGAAGGAGAGCAGAGACATGGGCCATAGAAGTCTGGGATTTAAAGGAGAAGGTTATATACTTAAAAGGCGAGTAGAGTGGAAATGAACTAATGGAAATGATTCAGTAGAGGAGATAAAATTAGAGCAATATAGGAGGAGTTCCCTTGTGGCACAGCAGGTTAAGAATCCCACTAGTTTCCATAATGATGCAGGTTTGATCTCTCGCTCAGTGGGTTAAGGATCTGGTGTTGCTGTGGCTGTGGTGGTAGGCTGACGGCTACAGCTCCAATCGCACCCCTAGCCTGGGAATTCCTTATGCCTTGGGTGTGGCCCTAAAAAAAGAAAAAATGAAGGAAAAAAAACCAATATAGGAATAAAATCAGAGAATTTCTAGAGCCAGATTCTTCAGAGGCAGGAGGGTTGGGTTCTAGTCCCAGTGTAGAGAGAGATTAACCTTCGGAGTACTGACCATTGATTTATGATAAGAGGAAGGGAAAATTATATGGATATAGACAGTCATAAACTGGTGGATAAACTCCTTATTGGTTTGGAGAATCTTCATTTTATGAGTGTTCGCCCAATGCTCTTTTTAAAAACGAGCTTTCATGGTATTTTAACAATTAATTTGATTTATGCAAATGAACCGAAAGATGAATTTTAGATATAATGAAATTAGCTACCTTAGCTAAGGAATCTTAATACCAAATGTCATGAAATTTTAGAGCGCAACATTAGAGTGTCATCTTCCCTTAAGAAAGGAAAAAAATCAACAGGACTAACATTATTAGTAATATTTTTTTCATGAGTAGCTGTGTAGATCAGGGTTTAGCAAACCATAGCCTGCTAGTCAAATCAGCCTCCTGTCCCTTTATTTAAGTAAGTGTTTAGTGGATCACAGCCATGTCCATTCATTTACTGTTATCCATGGATGCTTTCATGCTACAAAAACAAAATTGAGTGTGACAGAGCTATTACTGCCTGCAAAGTGAAGAATATTAAGTATTGGTCTTTTATGAAACAAGTTTTCTGATCCCTAATTAAAAACTGTCAACTCAGAATTGCCTGGTGGCTCAGTGGATTAAGGACCCAGTGTTGTCACTGCTGTGGATCCTGTTACAGATGTAGGTTTGATTCCTGGCCCAGGAACTTCCACACTCTGCAAGTGTGGCCAAAGATACCAAAAACCAAAACAAAAACAAAAAAAGTAAAAAACACCACTATTGACTCAATTGAGGCTGACCCCTGAAATTTTAGATGAAAATAAGTTGATATACAAACATAATTATTAATTAAAAGTAACTGTTTTTTTATTTTTAGCCTTCTTTTTTAAATTTCTTTTTAGCCATAGCAGTGTGATGTCGAAGTTCCCTGGGCCAGGGATTGAACCCATGCCACAGCAGTGACCCAAGCCACAGCAGTGACACCAGGTCTTTAAACTGCTGAGCCACAGAGGAACTCCCCAATATTTCTTAAAGCAAAATGTTATAATAATGTCATGAACATCTTTTGTTGTTTCAAACAATTACACTTCTTAAATTTTCCACTCAATGACTGTAGAATTTTGTTATTTTGTTACATGTGGTAACAGTGGTGGTAGTAGACTATGTTGTGTGTGTGTGTGTATGTGCGCTCATGTTTAAAATTATTTTTGTTTTGCTTTGTTTTGCTTTGGTGATTTGGCACTGAGATGCCATAGCTGGAATGAAAAGTGCTGGGTGTAAAATTAAAATGTTATCCAGATGGAGTTGTAGCAAGGAAAATTACATATTATCCTTTCTTTTGTTTTCTTCTCTTAAGAAAATTAATAGACCTTATTTTTTGGAGAAGTTTTAGGTTCACAGCAAAGTTGAACAAAAAAATAACAGTGTCCCCATATAACTACGTCCCTACACATGACCAACTCACTCCACTAACAACATTTTTCTGCCAGAGTGGTATACTTGTTACACTCGTTAGTATACTAGTTACTAGTGGTACACTAGTTAATACGGATGGCTATATTGACACATCATTATCACCCAAAGTCCATGGCTTACAGGAGGACACACTCTTGTTACTGTACATTTTATGAGGTTCCTTTCTTTCTTCCTTCCTTCCTCCCTCCCTCCCTTCCTTCCTTTCTCTCTCTCTTTCTTTCTTTCTTTTTTGTCTTTTTAGGGCCACACCTGTGGCATATGGAAGTTCCCAGGCTAGGGGGTCAATCAGAGCTGTAGCTGCTGGCTTATGCCAGATCCACAGTAATGCATGATCTGAGCCACATCTGTGACCTACACCACAGCTCACTACAAGGCTGTATCCTTAACCCACTGAGCTAGGCCAGGGTTCGAATCCGCAGCTTCATGGATGCTAGTCGGGTCTGCTAACCGCTGAGCCACAATGTGAGCTCCTATAGTCTAGGAATTTTAACTAATGTATAATGACATGTTTCCACCAGTGTAGTATTATAAAGAAAAATTCACTAAAAATTTCTCTGTGATCTTCCTGTTTATCCTTTGTATCCCTTATAGTCTGGCCAACACTGGTCTTTTTACAATATCTGTAAGACACCTTGTTTGCTTCCAAGTTTCGGCAATAATGAATAAAGTTGCTATAAACATTCATGTGAAGGTTTTTGTGTGGACATCAGTTCTCATTTTTTTTGAATAAATATCAACAGAATTTTTGCCTCTCTATATAAATGTTAGACTCTACTTGCTATCAGCAAAATAACCTGATTTGTGATTGGGGTTATGTCAAATTTACAGATCAAGTTGAGAAGAATTGACATGACAATGTTGAGTTTTTCTACCCATGAACATGGAATATCTTTCCATTTAATTAGCTGTTTGATTTCTTTTAGCAGAGTTGTCTTCATGTATATCTCATACATATTTTGTTATAGTTATCCCTATGTAGTTCATTTTTGATGCCAATATAATTGGTAATATGTTTAACCACAAATTCTACTTATTCATTACTGTAACATAAAATATCATTGACTTTTTTCTGTTAAACTTATATCGTGGAATTTTGTTATGATGACTTACTTGTTCCAGAATTTTTTTTTCTTCCCAACATGCATGACTTTTACTTAATTTTCTTGTTTCTTTGCATTAGCTAAAACTTTCAACAGTGATAAGAGAGGACATTTTTGCCTTGTTCCTAATCTGGGTGGGATAGCTTTGAGTCTAATACTATCTATGGTTTTCTGTACATGTTAATTATCAAATTAAGGAAGTTTCCTTCCATTCCTAGCTTGTTGAAAATTCGTTTAAATAAGTGTTAGATTTTTCCAAAAGCTTTTCTGCATCTATTCATATAATCAAGTGATTTTTTTTTGTCTGTAATCCTTTCTTATCCTTTTAATGTCTCTGTAGTCTGTAGTGGTGTGCTCTTATTCATTTCTGGTATTAATCATTTGTGTACTCTTTCTTATTTTCTCTAGCTGGCTAGATGCTTACTGATTTTATTGACCTTTTTGTAGAACTAGCTTTTGGTTTCATCGATTTTCTCCCTTCATTTCTTGTTTGCAGTTTCATTGATTTTGTCCCATTTCTTATTTCTTCTTTTTTCCTTCCTTCCTTCCTTCTTTAATTTCCAAAGTTGAAAGCTTTACACACTCTCTGAGAGGACAGAGCCAGCCTGGAAGAGTCAGTCTCCATTTTCAAGGAGATGCCAGCTCTTCCTTCTTTTTTCATCCACTTCTTTGGTATTACAGGATCAGACTATGGAGATTGTTCACTGCTTGATTAGCAGTACTAGCTTTTAAATCCTAAGTAAAAGTATATTTTGGCTCTAAAGTTATCCTTGTGCATATCTTTGAAGACCCTAGTCATTCCATCCTAGAGGGAGAGGGGACCCAGGGATCTGAGGCTAAGCAGACAAAATTATTTTTAACAAGTTAGCCTAACTGGATTCTAGAAAATGAAAAGAAGGCCACACGTGGAAGTAATGAGGATTTATGGCTAAGAGAAGAATTTTGAGAAAGGTAATCTCCAATGAATCATCAGCCGCAGCAACAACTATGGAAAGGGGAATTCCTCAGTCCTAGAAGCATCATATTTGTTTGGGAAAAATCAAACCAAAGTGAAGAATTGGGAGTAAACAAGTCAGTAAAGTACTAGTTTTAAAGATATTTTCCATATGCCAGTCATGCCGACAGTATGAATTTTAATGCTGTGATTTTATATTATTTACTTATTTTGACAAACTAAAAATTATTTTTAAAATTCGCTAGTTGTCCTCGTGTATTGCATAATTAACCTTTCAGTCCACCAAAGATCTAAAAATAATGTCAGGCATACACAGATCTGTGGAAGGATAGACTAAGTCCAAATTTTCTTCCCAGGATCTATCCTAAAGAGAGATCGGGTAGAACCCAGTTTCCCTCAGGAGCTATTTAAGAAAATTATTCATATTTTTTTTCTCAAATCCATTTTGAATTAGAGTTCCAGACAGCGCTACTTTTTCTTCCCTTTTTTTCTTTTTATGGCCACACCTGCAGCATATAGAAGTTCCCAGGCTAGAGGCAGAATTGACGCTGCAGCTGAAGGCCTACACCACAGCCTTAGCAACACTGGGCTCAAGCCACATCTATGATCTACATCATAGCTTGCCACAGGGATCGAACCTGCATCCTGATAGACATTATGTTGGGTTCTTAACCCACCGAGCTAGGATAAGAATTCTTGACAATGCTGCTTTTTAAAGATAACAAGTATCTCCAATTTTGCTATTGAAGCAGAATGTATTTTTGCTGTTCCAAATCTTTGCATTGAGTTCTCAAAGCTAAATCTTATTTAAATATTTAAGAGTTAGGTAAAGGAGTCTGTGTTCCCTTTACCCAAGGCATTCAGAGTGTTATATATTTAGATATTTTCCCCTTCCTATGAAACTGACTTTCAATACTTTCAATGGCAGAGGGAAACTAGAGCACTCTTATCAATATTGAGCGAAATGTAAAATAATTGCTCTTCAAAGGAAGGAGTCAGTTTAGCGTTATCTGTTAATATTTAGCATGTTTAACATATTTATCTTACAAGAATACTCAGTTTGCCAGGAGACATAAATATTCACAAAAACATGCCCATTCCAACATTTCTGTAGGGATATAGATAAATGGCTGTGGAAAGAGTTTAAAAAATCCAGTTAGGTAAAAACAAGGCAAGAATAGCACAAATATATGTTTCTAAGAACATGTAAAACAAGGGAATTATAGTTATATATTTATGTTTATAATTTACGAAATTTTGGGGGTGTTGAGGCTGACGGAGACGTTTTATATTTTAAAGTCATTTTTATTTTTTCAATAGGCATATATTATTTTTAATGTAAGCTATTGCATTTCATTAAATCTAGGACAATGGTACACCTTGATCTTACTAGAGAATATAAAGAAAAGGTTTTTAATAATCACTGTCAGGACTGCCACCACCCAACGGCACTTACCACGCTCCATTATTTGGTGCATCCCAAGTTACTTTAATTGGAAATAGTTTATTGGAGTTTCCTTCGTGGGTCAGCCGATACAAAGTCAACTAGTACCCATGAGGATGTAAGTTCCATCCCTGGCCTCGCTCAGTGGGTTAAGGGTCTGGCATTGCCACAAGCTGAAGTGCAGGTCACAAACGTGGCTTGGTTCATGAATTGTTGTGGTTGTGGTGTAGGCCAGCAGCTGTAGCTCTGACTTGACCCATAGCCTGGGAACTTCCATATGCCTCACCTGTGGCCCTAAAAATAAAATAAAACAATAAATAAATAAATAAGTAGTTAAGGAGTTCCACTGTGGTGCAATGGAATTAGGGCCATCTCTGCTTTGCCACGACACATGTTCAATCCCCAGCTTGGCACAGTGGGTTAAAAGGGTCTGGCATTGCTACAAGTAGCTTAGGTCAAAACTGTGGCTTGGATCTGATCCCTGGCCTGGGAACTCCATATGCCATGGGGAGGCCAAAAAAGGGAAAAAATTTAAATAAATAAAAAATGAATTGTCAAAGCATTCCTGTAAATTGTCAAGAACATAAAGACATTATAAATAAAAACTATGCCAAGAAATTTTCAAAACCAATATAAATAACAGATAATTATGAAAAATACCCAACCTTATTTAAAATTAAAATCAGTGGGAGATTTTACTTTTGACCCATAAAATTGATAGTTGAAAAAGATATGTTAAATATTATACTGCCTTGATGCTTATGTAAATTGTCACTCCATTCTAGACAACCGTTTGGTGAGACTGTAAACAGCATTAACTGAGCGTATCCAGGAAAAACCAAAGAGGCACAAAAAATTTATGTACAAGAATACTGGTCACATTTTCATTTAAAAGAAATAATCAAATTTTAATATATTCATAATAGAATTAATAATGAGCTGAAGAAAAGCTTGTCTTCAGGAAGAGTTTAATAGCTTAGGAAGATATTCATGATAAAATACTAAACGAAAATCAGATGAGTTCCTGTTAAGGCTCAGAGGATTAAGAACCTGATTTAGTTTTTGTGAGAATGCGAGTTTGATCCCTGGCTTCACTCAGTGGGTTAAGGATCCAGCATTGCCATAAGCTGCAGTGTATTTCACAGATGCAGCTCGGATCCTGCATTACTATGACTCTGACATAGGCAGCAGCTACAGCCCTGATTTGCCCCCAGCCTGGGAACTTCCATATGCTGCAAGTGCAGCCATAAAAAGAAAAGAAAAAAGAAGACAAAGTGGAATCTACATTGTAATTTCAAGTTTGAAAAAAATATCATATGTAAGCATTATGTGTTCATACACACAGATATATATTCTGTGTGATGAAATATAAATTGTATATTCTGTGTTTTATAATTGAGAGATAAGTGACATATAGCATTATATTATTTTCAGGTATACAACATAATTATTCAATATTTCTATATATTGAGAAATGAGGAGCACAGTAAGTCTAATTAGCATCCATCACCACACATAGTTACAAATTGTTTTTTCTTGTGACAGGAACTTCTAAAATCTACTCTTAGTAACTTTTAAATATGCAAGATGGAATTAGTAATTATAGTCACCAAGCTGTATATTACATCCCGATGTGTTATTTATTTATTTATTTAGTAAGGGCAGCACCCGTGGCACATGGAGGTTCCCAGTCTAGAGGTCGAATTGGAGCTGTAGCCTCCGGCTTGCACCACAGCCATAGTAATGCCAAATCCGAGCTGTGTCTGTGACCTGCACCACAGTTCACACAGATACTTAACCCACTGAGCGAAGCCAGGGATTGAACCTGAATCCTCATGGGTGCTAGTCAGATACTTTTCCCCTGAGCCATGGCAGGAACTCCCCATATGTTATTTATTTTGTAACTGCAAAGTGAAAGAGTAAAAAGAAAAAAACAATTATTTCAGAGTAGTGGAACTGGATTTTTTTTCTTTGTCTTTATATTGTAAACGAACAGCAAAGGAAACCATTAATAAAAGGCAGAGGCAACATGCTGAATGTGACACAATATCTGCAAATTATATATCTGATAAGGGGTTAATATCTAAAACCTATAAGGAAATCATACAACTCAACAGTAAAAAAAATTAAAAAATTAAAAATAAACAACCTCATAATTTGGTTTAAAAATGGGCAGAAGACCTGAATAGAAATTTTTCCAAAAAGGATATTAAAATGGCCAAAGGTACAGGAAAAGGTGCTCCATATCACTGATCATCTGGGAAATACAAATCAAAACCACAGTGAGATATTACTCACACCTGTTAGAGCGGCTATTATCAAAAAGACAAGAAATAACAAGTGTTGATGAGAACGTGAAGAAAAGAAACATTTGTTCACCGTTGGTGGGAAAGTCAATTGTTACATCCACTCCAGTATGGAGTTCCCTGAAAAATTAAAAATAGAACTACCAGGTAATCCAGCAATTCCACTTCTGAGTGTTTATCTGGAGGAAATGAAAACACATTTAAAAAGATATATGCCATCCCTCAGACTAACCCATGGATCCTTCCCCACCCTCAAGCCATTTAAGTGACCAGCCCACTCTCCTCCTTTGGGAGCAAGCAAGCATGCTTGTTACTTGTTCTAGCTTCCTAGTGCTGCAGCATGAATCCCAATAAAACTTTGCCCGAATTCTTGTCTGGCCTCTTATCAATTTCTTTTGATTGAAGTGTCCAAGAACCCAAGTTCAGTATCACACTGGCACCCAACTCCCTATTTCTCCATGGTCATTTGATTTTAATTCAGCAGATTATAAGTAGTTTTTGACGTAACAGTAAGATGCAAACGAAGCGTACCCATCTTACTTATGTCTAGATCCAGAAATCCAAATGAAATTGTAGCCCTTGGGTTGACATGAGTTTTCATTTCCTCTAATCCAACCTCTTCTTCTGCAGATGGAAAAAAGGAACTCCCAAGAGGTCAGAACAGAATGCGTGCTTATTAACCGCCATTCCACACTCAGCTACCATGTGGTTTGACTCCATGTCCCTAGTCTAGTTAGTAGAAAGTTCAGGCTTCTCCAATACATGTGAGGTTTGTGCAGGTAACACCAAGAGCTGGGGCAATTTCCTGGGTTGCTAAGAGTTATCATGTGCTCAGCATTTAGATATAAATATAAAAGGAAGAGCCCCACTCATGATCCCACCCAAGATCTGCAAAGCCAACTTTAAAATCCAGTCTGAGGAAGAGCCCCACTCATGATCCCACCCAAGATCTGCAAAGCCAACTTTAAAATCCAGTCTGGGGCAGTCTCTGGGAGGGCAGGTACCTCCTGGCTCCAGAAAACACCAAACCAAACAAACAGGAGACCTCAAAGTGATTCCACTCATTGTGAGCAAAGCTCCCAGGAATGAGCAAACAATCCTAAGTGGAAAACAAATGAGAAACCCTCACTTTGAAACCTGTGACAATGAAAAAATAAAATAAAAAAAATAGCATTCTTCACAGGCGTACACATACATAAAATGAAAGGAAGAAATCAGTTACTATATTTCAGAGTGGTAGAATTAAATTTTTTTTCCTTTGTAAGTATCTGTATAATGTACATACTAAGCCTATACATAATTCGTAAATACCTCCTTTATAATCTGTTATTGTTTTCATGACTTCTGTGGATCCCACTGTTGGATTTTCTTGGCTTCCAAAAATTATTATTGTTGCTTTGCCCAGTTCTGAGCATTTATTCTCTCCCCTGTGCTGCACTGTGTACTTGCATTCACAGCTATACTTTCCCTTACTGTATGAGGGCTTCCTAGTCTCAAGAAATGTAGGGTTCAGTGTCAGTAAGTGGAATGGTGACCGGTTGTCCTTATTTTATACTCTTTGAATCTTCCTTTCTTTATGAGTTTTTCTGATGTGGTGTTTTGAACACTAAGCCACACTGACCCCTCTTTTGTCTTTGCACTATTTTTGTCTGATGGGCTCCAGGGTCTATTCTCATTTCATCCCAATATCAGTGTGCCTTTTGTATCATAACAGAACTAAAAGTTTGCTATCCTAGTGCACTGAAAAGGCATCTTTATCTTGATATACGATTTAAAGCAAGGAAAATTCACTTTAAGGAAAAAATGAAGTTAAGGTGTCTATCTCTTTGTAAATAACAATCTCCTCTCTCCAGCTTCTCTTTTCTTCATTTTTTTAGCCCTCATCATAACAGTAAATCAGTAATTAAAGCCAAGATTGCTGCTGGTGCAGTGGGTTAAGAATCCAACTGCAACAGCTTAGGTCACTATGGACATGTGGGTTCTATCCCTGACATAGCGCAATGGAATCAGGCATTGCCAGAGCTGCTGGCAGCTGTGACTTGGATTCAGTCCCTGGCCTGGGAACTTCCAAATGCCATGGGTGTGGACATAAAATTAAAAAAAAAAAAAAAAAAAAAGGGAATTAAAGCCAATGAAGGCAGGCTAAATTTGGAAAAGCATTTCTGAGATATTTACTATCTTTTCTGACTTTTAAAGTTATCTGTGTATAAAATTCATTCAATAGGCTTAATTATTTAAAAAGAGAAAACTGTATTTCATTATTCTACCTCCTAGAGATAACTGTAGTTGCTACTTTCATGTCTTTTCAGACTTTTTACATGAATGTGTGTAGGCTTACGTGTGTGTATGGAGTTTTGAAACCGAGGACCCTGTAAGTCATTCAAAAGCCTTTCTGTGTTCCCTGTTTCTTCTTTGTAAGAAAAAGGCTTCCAGCCTCCTAAACCTTCCCTAAGTTCCAAAGGGCAGGTTCAGTTACTATTTAAGGAGTGAAGGAATGCAGAAACAAAGGAAAGAGAGTCTAGAAACCAAAGTGCAGAAGTGGGACAGAATCTGGATTCCTCCTCAAGGGATGTGCAAAATCTGATACAGATCTTTTAGCTCTTCCATGGGAACAAAGACCCCCATCTAGGTGGAGGATGTGAACTTCAGGCTAAGCATAAGCAAGTGAACCACAGATTGGTTGGAACCAGAAAGCCGATGATTGAGATTCCTGAAACAGTATCCTGTTACCTCACCACCAACCAAACAGAGGAGGGTTATACACTCTGCAACCCTTCCCCCAGATTTTACCTATAAAAACTCTTCTCTCTAATTTCTTTTTTTTTTTTACTTGCAGCTGTCCAGTTTTCCCAGCACAATTTATTGAACAAACTGTCTTTTCTCCATTGTATATTCTTGCCTCCTTTGTAATAGATTAGTTGACTATAGGTGTGTGGGTTTAATTCTGGGCTTTCTATCCTGTTCCATTGATCTATATTTCTTTGTGCCAGTACCATATGGTTTTGATGACTGTAGTTTTGTAGTATAGTCTGAAGTCAGAGAGCCTGATTCCTCCAGCTCCATTTTTCTTTTACAGGATGTCTTTGGCTGTTCTGGGTTTTCTGTGCTTCCAAACAAACTTTAAAATATTTTGTTCTAGTTCTGTGAATACTGACTGACAGACTTTGAAAAACTTATCGTTTCCAAATGAGACAGGTTGGGGGGTAGGGGTATACACTAAAGGTTTGGGATAGAAATGCTCTAAAATTTGGTTGTAATGATTGTCGTACACCTCTAAATGTAATAAAATTTATTAAGTAATTAAAAAACTAATTAAAAAAACAAAAAAACTCTTCTCTCAAAACTGTCAAGGAGTTAAGGCTTTTAGAGCTTTTAGAACATGAGCTGCCCGCTGTCCTTTCTTGGCCCTTGCAAGAAGCCTTTCTCTGCTCCAAACTCCAATGTTTAAGGGTTTTTTTGTTTGTTTGTTTGTTTGTTTTTGCCTTACTATGTGTCAGGCACAGGAACTTGTGTTTGACAATAATTTGTTTTACGTACTTCAGACTATGGTGTGAATACTTCTTGAAAATGCTTGTCTAATTCTTTTCTCCAGATGTGAGATACAAGATTGACAAATATGTAGCCTCATAGGGTCTTCCTTTTAGCCTTTTTTACCATTGGGTTTTGTTCATGGTGTAACATTTTAGAACTAAAAATTCTCAGTTTTTCCTTGACATTTTAAAATATCCCTAGTGAGTGATATCTCTTTCAATTGATTTTAATGTATTTTTCAAATAAAATTAGGAAAGTATCAATATTAACCAATATGTTATGTAGAATCCTCAATCTTCTTTTTTTTTTTCCCAGAAAGAAGCAGAAGTGAATGAGTATCTACTGTGTGTGAGTCAGGTGTGCTCTAGGCACCTTGTATGCAAATTCTATTTAGTTCTCATGGCATGTAAGTCATTGTGTGGGTATTTTATCACTTATGAGGAATCCAACTCTGCAAAATGATCACTTTGATGCAAAGTAGGTGATTCAACTTCAAGTCCACTTGACTCTGGAGCCCAAGTTACTTCTCACAGCATATTGCCTCCATACATTGTATCCCTACTATATAAGCAAGTGAACCACGATGATGTAGACCTCAACATAACCTGCAGAGTTACACCAGGCTATCAGATACATTCATTGTGATCCTGCCTATTCTCATGAACCTCAAGCACTGAAGGATGCCGCCTATTCAACTGTTTATAGACTCTCTCTTGTTAAGTTTAAAATAGTTTATAAAATTTTCCTCAAAATCTTTTTTATAATTTTCTTTTTCCTCCATACTCCTTTTTCTCATGCTCCAGTATGTCCTGAAAGAGCAGATACCTAAGAGAAAGCTTTATCATCTCAGTCACCAATGACATACATAGCCCACAACAGGATATTTCTAAAACCATCCAGAATCTTGTGTGCCATTTATAAAATAAGCAAAAAAAAACATCATCCCTAAAGGATTTGTTAATAGAGTTTCACAATGAGAGACTCTGAAATATTGCCTGATTAAAAATAAGGAAAAATTCCAAGTTAAATTAAAAAAATGTCAAATTAGAAAATATGTTTTAACCAGTTGAAAATGCTTTGAATAGAAAATTAAAACATGTCTTTATTTCACGATCCTTGCTGGTGGAATTTGGAAAACTAAAGAAACTAGCTACTAAGCACATAGTAAATACGTTTTTACAAAAGAGTTTGTAATCATTGATACTTAGAATGGGAAGGAATTTAAGTATAGACTACTCCAAATATGGCATTTACTAGGATAATTAAATTATTTGCCAAAGATCACGTCTTGTGTTATAAATGTGGTTAAATTTGATGATATAATATTTATACTTCCTATAACCAAAAATAATTTAGTTGAAAAGAACACAAAATATTGTTACTCACATTTTTATGTTGCCCCAAATTTTATTGCAATGTATCAAACATAGAGAAAAATGTACTTTAATTGAAATTTTAGAATTGGAAACCTGATTGAAATAAAAAGGTGTTTATTTGTGTTTGTTAGGACTGCAACCCGGGAGACACAGATTCAAGAAACACTTGAACTGCATTCCACTGGACTACAAAATGGGGGTGACTTATAAGGCAAAAAAACCACAAGGGTACATTTAGTTACATGAGTTGTTTATAAAGAATTGTAATTGGATCTTGCCAGAAGTAAGGGTGCTTGTTAACTAACGACTGGTTGGGGTCTGAAATGGTTGCATAGTTACAAGGGAAGACCTTGAGACAATAAGGTTGCAGCTGGCAGAAGTTGTTCTGAATACAGCTAACGATGTACTTGGTTCTGGTACAGTTCAAAGAAAGTTCAGGTTCTCAGTGGTGTAGAGACATTTCTGTTATCAGAACTTCAGTGACCACCCAACTCCACTTTGCGTGCCTGAAGTGTGATTACTCCATTATAACTTTAATTTGTCATCAGTACAAATCACAATTATATGGCTCAATTAGCTTCCATAAAGCACAGTACATAAAGCAGCACCCCTGAAGACTCATGTGTGTGTCACCCCATCCACTGATCACTATTCTGCCTCTAATGGCATTACCTAGTTTATATTTGAATAATATGGATAAGAATATCCTTAAGTTTTATTTACCCATCACCCCAGATTTGTCAAACATTAATATTTTGCCTTATTAATTAAAATATTTTAAAATATTTTAGCTTACCTTTTCAATTTTTATAGAGTAACCCACTTTGGCTTTCTAGCTTTATGAGTTTTGATAAATACATAGAGCCTTATCCATAGTGAATATACAGAACATTTCTTTCAGCCCCCCTAAAATGTCTTCATGCTGTTCTCTCTTTGTAGAAAACCTTTTCACCCTTAACCCCTGACAACAACTGATCCATTCTGCTTCCTTGGAAATTTGTCTTTTCTGGAGTTCCCTTCATGGCTCAGTGGTTAACGAATCTGACTAGAAACCATGAGGTTGCGGGTTCGATCCCTGGCCTTGCTCAGTGGGTTAAGGATCCGGTGTTGCCGTGAGCTGTGGTGTAGGTCATAGGTGTGGCTCGGATCCTGCATTGCTGTGGCTGTGGCGAAGGCCGGCGGCTACAGCTCCTGTTAGACCCTAGCCTGGGAACCTCCACATGCTGCGGGTGCGGCTCTACATAAAGGCAAAAAGTCAAAAAAAAAAAAGAAATTTACCTTTTCTAAAATGTTAAATTAATGAAATTGCACAGTGCACACCCATTTTAATCAGGCTTTTTCCACTTAGCATAATGCATACATGGTGCATCATGTATCACTAATTCATTTTCATAAAAATGACACATACAACTCAATAGCAAAAAAAAAAAAAAAAGCCACAGCCCATTCAAAAAATGGATGGAGGATCAAAACAGTCATTTCTCCAAAGAAGATATACAGATGGCCAAGAGACATATGAAAACATACTCAACATCTCTCATTATCATAGAAATGCAAATTAAAACTACAATAAGGTATCACCTCACACCTGTCAGGATACCATCATTAAAAAAATAATCTACAAATAATAAATGCTAGAGAGAGTGTGGAGAATAGGGAATCTTCCTACGGTGCTGGTAAGAATGTGAACTGGTGCAGTCACTGTGGAAAAGAGTATGGAGGTTCTGTAAAAAAACTAAAAATAGAGTTCCCATATGATTTAGCAATCCCTTTTCTGGGCATATATCTGGAGAAAACTGTAATTTGAAAAGATATATGCATCCCAATGTTCATAGCGTCACTATTTACAATACCCAAGACATGGAAGCAAGCTAAATGTCCACTGACAGAGGAATGGATAAAAAAGTGAAAAGAATGGAATAATGCCATTTTCAACAACATGGATTGACCTAGAGGTGATCATACTAAGCTACGTAAGTCAGAGGAAGACAAATATCATATGCTATCACCTTCATGTGGAATCTAAAAGATGGACTTATTTATGAAACAGAAACAGACTCACTGACATAGAAAACAAACTTATGGCTATCAAAGGGAGAAGGAAGATAAGGAATAAATTAGGAGTTTGGGATTAGCAGATACAAACTACTATATATTCAATTAATTAATAAGTAAGTTCCTATGGTGTAGGGCAGGGAATTATATTCAGTATCAATATCTTGTAGTAATCCATAATAAAAATATACAAATGCATGTATAACAGAATCACTTTGCCATACGCCAGAACTGTAATTTATACAACATTGTAAATCAACTGTACATCAACAAAAATTTTAATAGTTCATTTTTTATTGATGGATATTATTTTACTCAATTAGGTATAAAGGGAAACAACAGATCTGAATTCTATAATGGGCTAAACTGTTATCTAAGAAAGAAGCAAGAAGAAAGGTAGTTTCAGGCAAACGAAAGCTGGAGCTGTTTACCATTCACAGACGTTTGCCAAAGAATAACTACTAAATATGCTTCAGGAAGAAGAAAATTAAATCTCATGATATAAATGGTGAGAGGAAAGTGTTAAATATATTCAATCATCCTTGACTGAATAAAAGATAAAAGCAATGATAATTTACTTGGAAAAGTTTAATTATAGGCTAGATAAGTGTTCTACAATTATTTTAATTATTTAAGCAGTAGAAAAAGATAGATCAAGCTGCAGCCCTGAAAAGACAAAAAGACAAAAACAAAAGATATGTCTCTTGACTGAGAGAGGAAACCTAAGGCAATCGAAACTTAACGCTCCCTTCTCGCTTCTGTAACATCGCTTGCTTGCTAAATATCAGTTGTGACAGTGTTTCGCAACAAAGGGTCAATAAAACCGGCCAAGACATAACAGGCTACCATTTAGGAAATTTTCCATTCCCCCCAGGTCTGCAACTTTCAAAAGGCCTGCGCGCGCCAATTATAGCCAGTCACTAACCACCGCATCTGCTTCTGTAAACCTGCTTGCTTGCTGAATATGGTTCGCGCGATCCCAGGCCAATCATATAGCAGATGGTGTCCCAATTCAAATATCAGCCAATCGGCATCCCTCTCCTTTGAAAACCTCCCCTAAGCCCCAGACTTGTTTGTGTGTGCCCATAAAAACCCTGTACTCGCTGCAGTCGGGACCTCTTTGCGTCACCGGTAACGAGTGCGCAGGGGTCCAGGTTCAAACCTGCAATAAAGGACCCTTGCCGTTTTGGCTTTGACTTTTGACTCTGGTGTGCTCGTTGAGAGGGGGTCTCGCGACCGCGGGCATTACATTGACTTTACACTTATTGCCCATATTTTCACTGATTTCATCATTCACGGTGCACGTTATGTCCACTCTGCAAGAAGACGCTGAGTAATTAGATGTGAAGATGCATGAACTACGGTCTTTCCCATCAAGTAGCTTGTCCTCCAGCCAATCTCCTGGAAAAATGTGTTTGTGGGTTACATCTGTGTGTACGTAATTCACAAAGACCTCAGCATCTTTGAAATATGCCTAGTCTGATGAATGTCTGGATATTTTCATTTTTCTCAATTTATTTTTTTAAAGGAATTTTATTTATTTTTATTTTTCGCTATTTAGGGCCGCACTTGTGGCATATGGAGGTTCTCAAGCTAGGGGTCCAACTGGAGCTACAGCTACCGGCCTGCACCACAGTTACAGCAACACAGGATCCGAGCCGCGTCTATGACCTACACCACAGCTCACGGCAACGCCGGATCCTTAACCCACTGAGAGAGGCCAGGGATCCACCAGCAACCTCACAGTTCCTAGCTGGATTCGTTTCTGCTGCTCCACGATAGGAACTCCACTTTTCTCAACTTAAATGGCCAATTTAAGTTCCTAAGAAATGAAAAGACTGTTGCCAAAACTGGGTCTCTGTCTTCTATGCTGGTGCTGAATAGAAATGTGGAGACAAGAGTTTTGGGTGAAGGAGAAAAAATGGCTTTATTGCTTTCCCAGACAAAGGAGGGTGAGAGCGGCTAATGCCTTAAAGACTGTTCCCCCTTTGGGAGAGATCAGGAGGTGGTTTTATAGTTTGGGGAGTGGAAAAGAGGCCCTCAGATAAGGATGGGTAGAGCCAGGCTTGCATTTTTTTTAAAGCTAGTGTTTCATGGCCCCAGGACTCATTCTGACGGTCCTCCTTGTCCTCCTTCTCTCAGAAGTGAAGAATGCTTCATGAAGTAGTTAACAGCTTCCATTTGTTAGGGGTTTTAGTTCTGCAGAAAGGCTCAAAGATATCATAATATATGTTCCTTGAAGAAGACCCTGCCCCAAGGCTGCACTATTGTCTCTTAACTGCTCTCCTCTCTGGTCTCTACATCACCCCCTTCCCTGATTAACAACCTTTTTTTTTTTAAGGGCTGCACCCATAGCATATGGAAGTTACCAGGCTAGAGGGGTTAGGGGTCGAATCAAAGCTGCAACTGCCCACCTACACCACAGCCACAGCAACGTGAGATCCAAGCCACATCTGTGACTTATACCGAAGCTCATGGCAATGCCAGATCCTTAACCCACTGAGCGAGGCCAGGGATTGAACCCCCAACCTCATGGATACTAGTTGGGTTTGTTACCCCTGAGCCACAATGGGAACTCTGATTAGCAACTATTTGAACCTGACCTTTGAAACTCTGGGAAGGTCATGGTGCCTGAAGCTTATTCCCTAATAATAAGTGGGGGACACAGAAAGGCTTGTGTGCCCAGGGACCCCACAGATCCCTGCTTGATTACAGTTCTAAGCTACTGAATGTGAAGCTGGAATTTGTGGTAACTGTTTTCTAACCCAATAACACCCTGGGCTGTATTTCTTAAGTCAGACTAGGTAATACTATGGTAACAAATCCAAAATTATAAGTTTTTAAACAAAAAATGTATTTCTTGTACAGGAAAATACTGGTTGTTGTCATCAACACTCAAGAGATTCTACTTTCCTTGTGGTTATTCAGCAATCTATGTGCTATCATTGTGTTGTTGTACCATCTCCACGCGAAGCCTCCACAATGACTGAGGAAGGGGCGGAGTAGACTTTAAGAGTTACTGTATCAGGAGTTCCCTTCGTGGCTCAGTGGTTAACGAATCCGACTAAGAACCATGAGGTTGCGGGTTCGATCCCTGGCCTCGCTCAGTGGGTTAAGGATCCGGCGTTGCCGTGAGTTGTGGTGTAGGTTGCAGATGCGGCTCGGATCCCGCGTTGCTGTGGCTATGGTGTAGGCCGGCGGCTACAGCTCCTGTTAGACCCCTAGCCTGGGAACCTCCACATGCCACGGGTGCAGCCCTAAAAAGACAAAAGGCAAAAAGACAAGAAAAAAAAAAGAGTTACTGTATCAGACAAGAATGCATTATTTAAGCATTGTGTAATATGAAAGGGAATGAGTCCTTACATATTGACGGGAAGATATGTGAGGAGCTGGAGAAGTAAATGTCTGAAAAGTAGACTTGGAAAATGAGAAGAAAAAACAAAACACAAATAATCCTACGTAGGCATTAACATGTGTGGACAAGTTGGAGCTTGAGACAAGACAGCAGGGCAAGGGTATCCAGTTGCCAGAGCAGGGCTGCAAAGTGTTGCTGGTGGAGAAGCAGCAAGAGCCTGCTGCCTCTATACCTGATGGTGGACCTGGGTTTTCCATCACTCTTAGCAGTTAGGAAGAAGAGATGGACGTGGAGGGTGAAGAGCTAAGGACAAGCTGGAAGCTACTGGTCCTTCTTCACCAATTGTTCGCCACCCAATCACAAAGACCTTTATATGGCAATTCAGTTCTGGCTTCTAAACCTTTGTGTGACTTTCTCTTTGCATCAACTCTAACTCCGAATCACATAGGGATGGGAATTCTTGAAAACATCACTCCAGCTTAGTTAAAGGTACGTAGTCAACATAAATCATTACTGCCACCTCCCAGTTCTTAACCTCACATGGCCTGAAATCAACACACATCATGTCTGCTCATAGCCCATTGGACAGAAACAGTTCTGTGACCTCACCTCACTGCAAAGTTCTGGGAAATGTGGGAAAGCATATGGATATTCATTCATCCACCATTTACTGTCTCTGCCACACCTACTATGTCAGAAAGAAGCATTTATAGATGTCGGTGTACAACAGTTTGTATAAGTCATCAACTTGACTTTTAACAAGACATTTTATCTGGGTGTGTGCATTGGTCTTATTCAATTTTTTACATTAATATTAGAACTATAGTCACTGTAGCCAGGATTTTATCTGTAAGTCTGAAAATTCTAGTTGTCACTCAAGATCTTCTCAGGACAATCTTCTCTGTAGAGAAATCGACAGCTCCCTCCATTCTCCCCCTCTCTCTTTTTCCTTCTTATGTCTAAGTATATTAAATCAGTTTCCAGCACTGAGTTTTTCCAATTTCAATGTTCAGCAGCCCATGGAGTATAGTTTCAACTCTATTTTCTTTGGTGGGTGGAGAGCAGGCAAGAGATATAATAAAATGGAAGATTAAAGAAACCTTGCAAATTAGAAAACTAATAGAGCGTTTCTGTATGTAATCTTGTGGCAAATTTGATGTTACCTGGGGTGTAACTATGAACATCTAAGGAAGGTATCTTTTCATTGCATCTTAGAAATGCGAAAGTTAGCCATTTTATACTGATGGTGTGTGTCATCCTGGACATTATGAAGGCTGTAATATATTTTTCAATGTATGATTCCCCTATTTAGGTCTGTTATGCAATAGCAATAACAGGCAGTAGACACAAAGGGATTGCAGTTACTCACTGTCCAGAGGAAAGGAAGAAAGAGTTAACGTTCTCTTTTTATTAAAAAAAAAAAGGAAATAAAAAAGATTTGCTAACATCCGGCTAAGAAAACTTTCTTAAATCTGTCAAACTGGCCCAAACCCATGTAATAACAAATTAGTACAGGGCATTATCCAATTGAGATTGAAATTAAACATAGTTACAACACAACACTGAAAACTTTCGTAAGAATTACCTTATTTTTTGATACATAAAAAACTTAAAGATAGAACATCATTGTTGAGGTTTTTTGTTTTTGTTTTTTTTGCTTTTGCTTTTTAGGACCACACTCACAGCATATGGAAGTCCCCAGGCTAGGGATCGAATCGGAGCTACAGCTGCCGGCCTATACCACAGCCACAGCAACGCTGGATCCTTAATGCACTGAACGAGGCCAGAAATCGAACTCACATCCTCATGGATCCTAGTCAGGTTTTTACCACTGACCCGTGATGGGAACTCCTGCTTGCTGAATTTTTAAAGTCTACTTAGATCTAACTGAGTGGATCAACATTAGCCAGCTGAACTTGAAGACATTTTATAGGAAATCTGGACTGGAAGTCAGAAGTTTTCGAGCTCAGTCCTAACTCTGACCGGCTGTGTGTTCTATGGTAAGTCCCTTTACCTCTCTGTAGCTTGGTTTTCTCACTAACAAAATGAACTATTTTGATAATATATCTGCTAATGCAGTGTGTCCAATGCAGCATGTATAATGCTAGCCACATATATAATTTTAAATTTTCCAGTAGTTGCATTTAGGTAACTAAAAAGAAACAGGTGCAATGAATTAATAATATATTTCATTTAATCTTATATATCCAACATAACATTATTTCAACATGTAATCAATACATAGAATTAGTAATGATATATTTTACATTCTTTTTCTTTACAATCTATTGTGTACTTTATATTTACATTGCAACTGATTTTGGAAGCTAAATTTCATTGGAAATACTTGATCTGTATTTAGATAAAATAAGAGCACAGGCGAAAATGTAGATTCATATGCTCAAGTTGTTCCAGACATATTTAACATTTTTTAATAACGGAATCAACTATCAGTTTTTTTGTTTTTTTTTAGGGCCACACTCACAGCATATGTAGGTTCTCAGGCTAGGGGTCCAATCAAAGGCGCAGCTGCCGGCCTATGCCACGGCAACAGCAACGCCAGCAAAGTGGGATCCGAGCCGTGCCTGTAACCTATACCACAGCTCACGGCAATGCCAGATCCTTAACCCACTGAGCGAGGCCAGGTATCGAACCTGCAACCTCATGGTTCCTAGTCAGATTGGTTAACCACTGAGCCACTGTGGGAACTCCTGGCAATTCTATGTGGCGTAGACAGGCAACTACAGCTCCGATCAGACCCCTAGTCTAGGAATCTACATATGCCGCAGGTGCATCCCTAATAAAGAAAAAAAAAAAAAATAGAATTGCCAAGCGATGCAGCAGTTCCACTTCTGAGTATATACCCAAAATAACTTAAACCAGAGACAAAAAGAGCTATTTGTACACCTGTCTTCACCATGTTCATAGCAGCATGAACCCAAAAGGTAGAAGCAAGCCAGGTGTCCGCTGACAGATAAACGTATAAACAAAATGATGTACACACACACAGTGAAATATTATTCAGTGTTAAAAAGGAAGGAAATTGACTTTTGCTACCATGTAGATGAACCTAGAAGACCTGAACAAATCCTGTATGTTTCTACTTCTATGAGCTGCCTAGAATGGTCAAATTGATAAAAACAGAGAGTAGAATGGTAGTTTCCAGGGGCTGTGGAGAGGAGAAAATAGAGAGTTATGGTTGAATATGCATGGACTTTCAGTTTGGGAAATTAAGAAAGCACTGGAGATGGATGGTGGTAACAGGTACACAGCGGAAATGTATTAACGCCACTGAACGGCACACTTAAAATTGTTTAAAATGCTGAATTGTATGTTACATATATTTTACCACCATAAAAAATGAAACAACGTGACTTCTAGAGAATTCAGTATTAGACATATGAAATCGTTAACTCTCATTAGGTGTAATTATGAACAATATGATAGATTCTAAGAGTAGATAACATATTCTGCAAAAGAGCACTGAGTTCTGTAGAATTTTGACTTTCATATCCGGAACCTGGGTCTCTCGATCGTTATTCTCTTTGTTATCTAAATTAGTGCTTTCAGATAATGGAGCGGGAGGGGAATAAAATAGGATCAGGGAATCTCTCTGACATCTTCCCATCGCTTTACTTCTTTCAGTGTGAAATGTGTGGGTGATAACCTCAAACATTCTGTTAAGACATGGCAGTTCTGCTGCAGAATTACAAATGGAGAATGATAATTAAAATCAGACTGGTTAAAGCGTTTATGCTGGGAAGGGCAAATCGCTGCCCGGGCCTCATCTAAAGATGCTTGATTTAATCTGCTTTACATCAGCAGCTGACACATCCGCTGAAGGCAGATACCACTTTGGGAACTGGGAATTGCTGGCTGCTGTTAACAAATTCAATTCCTAGCAGAGGCAGCAGCCGTACCAAACTCAGGGAGGGTTTTATCTGTGGATAGCTTATCTCAGCTTAGTGGAACATGTGTTGAAAACCCCTGAAAAAGATAGAAGACGCCCTAGAATAGGAGTCATCAGTGTTTTAAGCACAGCTCTGCCACTAAAACCTACTGGAACCATCAGGATATCACTAACTCTCTCTGAGTTGAATTTCCTCATCTGCAAATACAGGTTGTTACTGTCCATTCCTTTCATTTCTAAAAGCCCGTGACCTACTGCTGATCTGCCTTCATATATTAAAAATCTCTAAGTGGTTCATAGAATAATAGCAACAACAGTCAGGCGGATCCATACTTTGTTGTGAGAACAGGAAAAAATTCATCCAAAATATTTTTCATCTCTTTAAGACAATGACACACTTTGTATGGATCATTTAGCTTAAAAATCAAGGAAGGCTAGCGATGACTCTGTTTTGATATAGGAGCTTGAATACATGTATAAAAGTAGGTTTTAATTACGTTATGCTCTGTACCTGATTTTCTGATCACACATAAACAATATTCTGTTTTCCTTTTTGGTGCAATGATTGAACGGACCTCATAAAGAAGCTTGAGGATTTATTCTTCCCTTCTGTCCAAGTGGGCTCAAGGCTGGTAACCCATCTCTCTCCATCAAAGGCTCTTTTTGACTGATCCTTTTCCATGAAAGACTTCCCATGCCTTTCTTCTTCAGGGTCTCCTGTCCATTCCAGCTCTGCCTTTCACCCCAAGCTCTGTATTCCGTTCTCCCTTTGGCGCCTACCCATATTTGTGGTCAGATCTCACCTACGCCCACGACCAAAAAGCACGCTCAGGAAAACCAGACTGGCTTACAGTTCATTCTACCTCCACGTGCCACAGAGAGGAGGCAGGAAAGCTCTTTGTGTACTTTGTTTAGTGAAAATTTCTTCTCCTTTTGGGGATGGCTAAGAACAAAAGCATTCTCTTTGCTCATCCTCTTTGTCTGGGGGTATGCTTTCCGCAACATCAGCAACGTCCATGTCAACCACAGGGACAGTAACACAAGGAAAAGTTTTTCTTTCTGTCCTTATAATTTCAAATAATAGTGAATGACATCATTAACAAAATTTGCAATCATTGACCTGGTTTTAAGGTCATTGGCTGTGCTATTTACTAATTCCAAGCCCTTGGGGAAGTATTTTAACCCCTGTTAGCTTCCATTCCTTCATTGTTTTTTAACTTATGATGACTAGGAAAAAAAAAATCTGTTAAAAGTTTCTGGCATGGTATCTGCACCTGGATAAGCATCCAAGAGATCTTAGTTCTTACTGATCTATAGGCAATTGAAATTGCCTTCCTTTGAGTTTGTATCTCACTGCTTATCTTTTTCCTTAAAATTTTTTTTTAATTAATAGGCTGCTTCAAACCCTGGTATTTATTATAGCTGGTGCATAGATAGGCAAATTGTTCTTTGAAAAAACCTAGGATCGCACTTCCCATCACAGTCATTGTTATTTTGTACAGTTGGTATGAAAAATTTCTAACAGATGACTGTAATGAGTTGTGGACCGCTTTGGGGAGTCATTAGCTTTTTTTATTTATAAGAAATGGCTTGATTCTATTTTCTCCTTTTTTTAAATCCTTTGGAGATTATGTCTGGAAGCTGAATTTCATTAAGTCAGTGTTTTCATCCATGATCAAACAAAACAATCCATATTTCAGGGTCCCACCCTGGGAAAGTCTGAGCCCCGGGGGGGGGGGTTTGGTAATACATAATTTGAAAATACTCTGGAAGCTATTATGATGCACATTTCTGATTAATAAAAGCTGAATTAAATCGGTGCAGGAGAGCATGGGCTAATAGAAAGCTCAGCAGGTTTCTCAGTATCATTCTTGATTTTTTGGATGCTTGTTCACAGTTTCATAAAGATGAGAACAGAATTTTAATTGAGGTTATATTTCCATAGGAACACAAAACCTAATACTTCTTTGTGTTCCCAGTTACATCCGCAAGAACGTACCCTGTTGTTCACTCCAAACTGCTGCAATGCAGTGAACACCAACTGAAACAAAGTTTCTGCTTTCCATTGCCCATCACAGAATACAACTTGCAGGTTCGTGATTGTAGATAGTGATGTATCTGTGCAAGATTTTCCATCTCCTTGTTTTAACCTCACAAAGAATTTTAGAGCCGATGTCCATCACTCTGATTTTACAAATAAAGTAACTGAAACCTAAGGTGAATGATTTTACCTAAAGTCTCACAGCTGGGTGAAGTTTTTTTAAATCTATTTTTGATATACTACATGTAACTGGCTGCTACATGTCCCGAAAGGTGGATAAACAAATACATTTTCTAAAATACAGCAAAAAGAAAAACTGTCATACTACAACAGAACTGTTAGCAAACCTCGAAGAATCCAAGGCATTTATTATCCCAGAATACTTTTCTGATTCCTTTATTTTTTATACAAATCCTCTAATTAAAATAAAACCTGTGGGCAATTTGCAAAGTATAAAGCATAATGGAATACTGTTTTGTTTTCCTCTAGTCATAAAGAAGAACAACGTCTTGGAGTTCCCGTTGTGGCTCAGCAGTAATGAACCTGACTACTATCTGTGAGGATGAGGGTTCAATCCCTAGCCTCAGCTGTGACCCAAACCACAGGAGTGACAATGACAGATCAGATCCTTAACCTACTGAGCCACCAGGGAACTCCAAGAAGAACAACATCTTATCAACAACACCATTCAATCACAACAGAATAGGCAGAGAAATTTGGATTTTTTAAAAAATTACTTTGTCTCTTACTAGTATGTCAAATCTGTAAAACATATATAAAGTAATAAATGAGATTCTTGGTTTTAGAATCCAATTTATTTTTATATAGATTTTTAGACATTCTCACAAGATGCTTGAGTATATTTAAAAAAATTTTTATACCTACTATTGTAGGCATAAAAAATAATATGGCAAATACCTGTAAAACCACCACCATCTTAAAAAATAGAAAATTGTCTTTGAAGTTTCCTATATGTACCATACTTATTCAATTCTCTCTCCTTCACTGGAAAGAAGAAATATACTGAATTTTCATTTGCCAGACTTAGTGTTGCCACAAACCTTCAATTTGTGAAAAACACAATATCCGAGAAACACAATAAAGCAAAATAAAATGAGGTTAGCCTGTATGTGCATTTTTTTTTGTCTTTTTGCCTTTATCTAGAGCCACACCCGCGGCATATGGAGGTTCCCAGGCTAGGGGTCTAACAGGAGCTGTAGCCGCCGGCCTTCGCCACAGCAATGCGGGATCCGAGCTGCCTCTGCAACCTACACCACAGCTCACTGCAACGCCGGATCCTAAACCCACTGAGCAAGGCCAGGGATCGAACCCGCAACCTCATGGTTCTTAGTCGGATTCGTTAACCACTGAGCCACGAAGGGAACTCCTGTATGTGCATATTTTTAAAGTTTATGTAATAATCTTATATATTTCTTCTATTGCTCACTTTTTTATTTTTATTTAGGGCCACACCTGCGGCATATGGAGGTTCCCAAGCTAGGGGTCTAATTGTAGCTGTAGCTGCCAGCCCACACCACAGCAATGCCAGAGCCGAGCCGCATCTGTAACCTACACCACAGCTCATGGCAACGCAGGATCCTCGACCCACTGAGTGTGGCCAGGGATTGAACCCACAACCTCATGGTTCCTAGTCGGATTCATTTCCACTCTGTGACGATGGGAACTCCCTATTGCTCACTTTTAAAACTCAAAATATGCTGCTCATTTCCTGGCATGTCTTTGCGTAAAGTCTTGTTTCAGCCATTTTCACTACCAAAGCCATACCTCAGATTAATTTTTCGTAATTTATTTCTTCTGTTAGACATATGCATTATTTCCAGTTTCTTGCTACTAAAAGTGATGCTTCTCTTGGAGTTCCCATTTGTGGCTCAGTGGGTTAAGAACCAGACTAGTATCCATCCTCCCACAAGCTGCAGTGTAGGTTGCAGATGTGGCTGGGATCTGGTGTTGCTGTGACTGTGGTGTAGGCCAGAAGCTGCAGCTCCAATTCGACCCCTAGGCTAGGAACTTCCGTATGCCACAGATGAAGCCCTAAAAAAGAAGCGATGCTTCATTAATCATTCTTGTCCATGTCTCCAGGTGTGAACGTGCAATATTTCTTGAAGGTGTATTTACCCAGAAGTGGAAATGATGGATTTTGAAATGTGTATATCACCTTATTAATACTATACTTTTGTTTTTCAAAGAGAATATAGCAATTAATATACCTAGCAAATCTGTATGAGAGTTCCTATTGCTCTATAGTCGTGGGAATGACAATTTATTACTTTGCAGTTTTAATTTGCTTTTCTATCATTCTTAAAGAGAGTAATGTCAATGTTTTTTTGTCCATTACTGCTTCCACCTTTAGAAAATACCTACTCGATTATTACGCTCACTTTTCCACTGGAATTTTTTTTTGAATTCTTTAAAGTTTTATTGAAGTAGAGTTGATTTATAATGTTGGGACAATTCTTGCTAAATGAGCTTGCAGAGTTGTTGTTAAAACTGAATTTTACAAGAAAGTGCACAGACGTGCCTAAGAGATGTGCAGTAGTATGACCAAAGTTTGATCAAGCAAGGAATCTTTAGGTCTTTGCCTTCTGACCTGACAGCTTATGTTTCTTCTGCATCTTTCTCGTAATGTTTCTGGGGTTTTGGTGTATTTTGTGTGGGAGAACATTTCTATCTGTTTTGTGTGTTTGGAGTTTTCTTTCTCCATGTTCTTTGAGAACACCATTGTAAGTCTGATTCTCATGGTTACTCAAGTTGAGCTTTTGTGTAGACCCAAGAGATGCTTTTCATATAGAGATTAAAGCAGTTTATGGAGCTACCGCAAAATAGGGTTTTCTTAAGGTGCTGGTAAAGCATTTGGAGGCGAAAACTTTGTAATTGGTACCGAATCACATTCGGACTTGCTATGGAACTAGAAAGTTTTGTGTTGCCTCTATAACATGCCTGCGGAAAATAGTGTGCCACATCACTTTATTTATTTATTTATTGTCTTTAACTTAGGGCCACACCCACAGCACATGAAAGTTTCCAGGCCAGGTTTCGAATCAGAGCTATAGCTACCAGCCTATACCACAGTAATGTGGGATCCAAGCTGAGTCTGCGACCTACAGCGCAGCTCAGGCAACGCCAGCTCCTTAACCCACTGAGCAGGGCCAGGGATTGAACCCATGTCCTCATGGATCTTAGTGGGTTTTTTTTACCGCTGAGCCATGATGAGAACTCCCAGATCACTTTAAAACAATTCCCAGCCTTTTAAATTGTCTTTATTGAAAATTAGGTAATATGAACCTATGCTTTCAACCTCTGAAAAAGTACCTGTGGTTTCAGCACCTCAAAAGGATTTCTTTTCTTCCCTCCTCTGCATCACGACCAGCTTGAGAGATGCAGATTTCTTTGCTAAAGTTTGACGTTGGTGATAGATGCTTTTATTTTTGGTTCGTCTTTATTCTGATGTGTTCTGTCGTTTCAGTGATATCTCCAGTTAGACTTCCAGTCTTGGACTGGCCCTAGCTTTTGTTTTCCATCCTAATATCTTATCAATCCATAAAAAAGTTAGGCGCAATTCACAGAGACACACTGCGTGCCACAGGACTAAAGACTGCTTCTGTGCTATGTCTCCATTAGCCCTTATTTCTAGTCAGCCTATGCATACACTTAGATTTAAAAAAATTGTTGCCATCATTTGTACTTATTTTTGGTGGAAAATAAGGTCTCTGGAAAGTGGAATTCAATATAATGGAATTCAAAGTAAGGTATCTGATATTTTCACTGAAATAAGTAGAAAAATGTACTCGAAAAAAAGAAACTTTGTTACTAGGACTTCAACTAGTTGACATGACGTTTTTATTATTAAAGTGTTGCTGTTTTTTAAAAAGGACTTAACTTTTTGAGATAAAATTGATCAAAAGCAATATAACAATTTATGCACAGAGAGGAATATTCATTAATTGGCTTTTCTTTTTTTAAATTTTATTGCTGCAACCATGGCTTATGGAAGTTTCCAGTCTAGGGACTGACTGACCCACAGCTGTGACCTATGCCATAGCTCTTAGGGGTGTGAACGCTGATCCTTTAACCCACTGTGCCAAACCCAAACCCACACCTCTGTGGAGACCTGAACTGTTGCAGTAGGATTCTTAAACCTTTGCATCATGGCAGGAACTTCAGATTTTTTTTTTTTTTTGCTTTTTTAGGGGCACACACCTATGTCTAAGGACATTCCCAGGCTAGGGGTTAAATCAAATCTGCAGCTGCCAGCCTACACCACAGCCATGGCCACACCAGATCCAAGCTGCGTCTGAGACCTACACTACAGCTCATGGCAACACCAGATCTTTAACCCACTGAGCGAGGCCATGGATCTAACTGCATCCTCAAAAATGCTAGTCAGGTTCTTAACCTGCTGAGCCACAGCAGGAACTCCAGGAACTCCCATTGACTGTTTTTTCTCATCAAGATTGTTTCATGTCCCAAATACTATCATATATTGAACAAAATGCAACGTTATAAAATGAGTATATAAGAAAAGTCCAAAGATATATATATATATTCAAGATATTTTCCTTGAATATGGTAGACATTTCTCATATAGGAATGAATTGCCTGATTAATTTAGAATAGATGGATTATAGATTTTTGAGATCTTAGAGAAAGTCTGACCCCACTTTTTCAGTGTACAGGAGAATAAACTGAGGACCAAAGAAGTTAAACAGATTGTCCGACGTTATAGAACTTTAAGACAGACCTGATAGCTGAGCCCAGGTTTTCCATTTCTAAATCTGTTACTTGGGAGAATTACTCTGAGGTCTTACCACCATGAACTGCAGATTTCTGGGTGGCATAGATGTTTGCTAAGAAGATTTTCTGCAAATATCTCCAAATTCTGGAACTTTGGGATATGCATAAATCCCAGTTATCATGTGGAGGAGAAGGCCTACTTTTTAACTTTTAAAAGTTTGCTTTATAATCACAAAGCAGATAGTAGGTAGTAGTCACGTATTTAACCAAATGTGATTTTAGCTCTATTTTGAAATATGATTATATTTTCCCTGTATTCGTAAGGAAAGTTATGAATCAAAACATGAAAAGAATCAATAGGGTGAGTATTCTAGAGAGTCAACAGGCAGAGATTTTTGAACTCAGTTATCTATTCACAAGCCTATTAACTAAAAGGCAGATCTGGAGGTGATACGATGAGTAAGTTCATGGTGACTTATGAGAAAAAACTTGATATTCTCCTCTTCTGTAGATCTTACGCCAGGAGAAGTTTCTGGAGATGCAAGAGTCACTGAGGCTGTTCAAAGCTTCCAGAAGTCAGAGTGTGTTAATGTACTCATTTATTTGGGGTACGCTATGGATCTACTTCCATTCGGTCTACATTTTTTTCTTCAGTGATAATGACTTTCTAAGGGGTACTGACACAGACTAGAGGCATCTAGTGTAGAAAACCTATGTTAGTCAAGCAAGGCCTTCATGTTCCTCTTCTGACTGGGAATGAGCTAGCCTCGTCTACACTTTTCTGGATCCCGCAGAGTATCCAGGAAGGGTAGGGCTGATTTCTCTCCAAGGATTTTAGTGACTGGTTCATGGAACTACTGATATTTTAAGAGCTTGAACATGCCGTGTCACATGCAGGGTCAACTCATTTTTTTCACTCATTACCTCTGTGTACTCTACTGAGTGATTTTGTGTGCTCTACCTCATTTACTTCTAAAATCTGACACTGTCTCAACTTAAAAATAAGGAAAACAGAAATGCTACGTTTTGTCAAGTTCACAGGGCCAATAAAGGGAAGAAATGGGATTTGAATAGGAGATTATTTTTGTTCGAAATTGTGTCTCTAATCATATGCCAAGCCATCTCTGAGAAGCAGGTTGTCAATAAGACGAATTATTGGGTTTTGTAGCATTTTAGTCTCATCTTTTGAAAATTTTCGAAAAAAAATCTTATCACAATTGTAGATGACAGACAAGTTCACATGACAATGCTGACTACCTTGATCGAATGGTAAGAAGGAAATTAATTGAATATTTGTGGAATGAACCAACATTTATTATATCACTCTTTGATATGCCTCAGAATGTTCTCTCACTTCTTTTTTCTAACCAAATAGTGTACAATTCATATTACACATCAAGGTGGAGTTTTCCCCAACAGCCTTTTGTCATCCAAACTTGGACACTTTTGTGTGGGAGAAGGAATGGGGAATGCTTAAATCAAGACATGGACATAAAGTGGAGCTAATCCATGGAAACCAACATGTGAGACCTGAGCAGTAAGGTATTTTGCATTTCCTTGATCTGACTTAGAACTTTTAGTCTGTAACTCTTTCTAGCATTCTTAGCTTTCATGCGTCCATCCTCTCCACGATAAACCTAAGCTTCTTAAGGGCAGGTACTAGATCTTACAAGTCTTAGTATTTATTTATTTTGTAATTCTTTACATGCATAAATTGTGGCATTTGTATGGATGCAAATATATATTAGTTATCAGGTTATCTACAAATGAGAGTTTGCTGTATACTATGTATAAGTTAATTTTTTGAGGTGGAATTTTGACCAGATAATTAAGAAAAGAAATCAGGGTTAAAGTATATCTGTGTATAAAGGAATAAAATATGAAGCTGAAACAAATAACCTAGTGCAACAAGTAACATATTCTTTCAAATTAAATCTACCTTGAATTAATGTCATCTTACAATCATGGGAGATCAAAAATAAATTTCTAAAAATGAGAGACATGTTTTGATGTGAGAAAACATGAGGGTCAGACCTGAATCACATTAATCCAAATGTGTAAACCATATTGGCACTGCCCAACTGATGGTATTCAGAATATTAAACTGAAGCATTAAAAAAAAAAATTGTTGCTTATCCAAGGCTATTGACCATATGATTGCAAAACCAAAGAAAGTTTTTCGCTGAAGGTCCATACAGAACTAATTCTGAGAACTCACTCCTTTTCTCAAATGAGGTTTTGACACATGGAAAGTAAGGTGAAAGGAGAGATAAGAAAGGAGAAGCAAGTGTAGAAAATTTTTTTTGTTTTTGTCTTGGTTTTTAACAAGTAGGGGTCCAGGATCCTGAGAGCAAAATCATTCACTCTTTCATGTTTTCTCCATTTTATCACAATGAATGTTTATTTCATGTATGTGCATGATTTTTTTCTATCTGTTCCATAGCTGCAGTGTTTCCTTCAGCTGTGTCTTCTGAAAGTGAAAATATTTAAAGGAAGTAGGAGTTTAAAAAAGCATATTTCATGCAATTTATTAAAAGTATTCTTTTGATTCTACAGATTGGGTGTTGCTATTCAAAAGGAGAAAAAAACACTGGAAGCTTAAGGGATGTTTATTTGAGAGCAGAGAGTAGCTGATTTACCTTCTCTCTCAAGTGATGTGGCTATTTCTACATGAAAACAAGTAACCTTTTGAAAAAGGGAGGAAAATCAGTCAACTGCTTTTTCTTTATATATGTGATAAATAAAACATTCCGTGTATTTTTGATTCCTGAAGGATTTATTTTTAGTTGAGTTGTGTGATCAGTCAGTGTAGCAAAAGTTTTAATTTATTACTCATGTATTTTGCTTCTTTGAAATTACAATTTCTTCTCTTATGGAAGTTTTTCCATGGATGACAGAAGGTTCAATCTGTGACAAATCTGTGGTAAAGCAATTTAAAAAAATGCTTGCTAAGATAGTGCTTGCACTTGAGAGTTTAAAAATACCTACAAATTGGATATTTCAAAATTTCTTAGGCTGTCAGCAACTCCATGGATCCATCCCATTTATTTGTTTACGTCTTTAGGGCACACCTCAGTACTTGGCACATAGTAAGTGCTTAACCTGTCCTTGTTGATAGTAGAAACTTTTTCAAAATATTCAGTTTCAGTTGATGAATATTAGACCTTTAAGGAAATAACTTCTAGAATATTGTATTGTTGAGACAGTTTATCAGTTGAAGACATAAGTAGGATTCTGGTATGGAAAGTTACTCTCGCAAGGATGCTAATTAACATAGCAATTATATATAACTAAATCCAGCATTTCCTTGTGAGGAAACTGATAGGAAAATCAATATTAGTGTTAAGTGAAATATTTCTTTCTGATTTAAATAAAAAAAATCTTTGCGAGATGAAGGGCAAAAGGGAGATGGAGATGAGACGAGTATGAGATGTTCTTTGAATCAAGATTATCTACACTGAAGTAATTTTTTTCTAGTGCATTTAAAGTTGCCAATAAGGAGCTCTGAGTGAAATATAGTAATAAATAAATATACATTAGAATTTGCTTTCATTAGCTTAAAAAATAAATTAGTTGTATACACTGAGTTGACAATAAAATGATAAATTGCTAAAAGGTTTTGTGTTCAAGCTAAATTTGGGAACTTTGACTAATAAAAATGCTTAAAATTATTTATGCAGTTACAAATTGCTCATATGTGCTTATTTCCTCTCCTAAAATAATTATTTTAGAATTTCTCTCCTAAAACAATTATCCGTGTTAGTTGTTAAAGATGTTTTGTTCTTTTAGGCAAGAATTTAATAATTGATACTCAGCTTAAGTAAGAAAAACGTTCCAGTGGATTTAACTTAGTTAAATGTATTATTTTCTACACTTCGCTTCATCTTTGAATTCTTAGGGCTTGATTACTTAAATTATATTTTCAAGTTTAAAGGGTGAATAAGCTCCTCTTAAAAGGTATATTTTCAAGTTTAAAAATCTTAAAGGAAGCAAATATAACACTTAACATTCCAATCATCATGAGGACTGCCTTTCTGGATTTCTAACCCACACCACCAAACCCCTGTAAAAAGCATATCACTACAGGAAATCATTAAATCACAAAGGAGGATAGCAAGAGAAGGAGAAAGAAACAAAGGAATTACAAATCAACCAGAAAACTTTTTTTTAAATGGCAATAGTAAGTCCACACCAATCATTAATAGCTTGAAATGTAAACAAACTAAATTATGTAATTAGAAGACATAGAGTGTCCAAATGGATAAAACAAAAACAAAAACAAAAAAAAACAGGACCAAACTATACACTTTCTACAAGAGACTCACTTCAGGTTTAAGGATAGACTTAGGCTAAAAGTGAAGGAATGGGAAAATACATTCCATGAAAATAGAAACCAAAAGAAGGCAAAATAGCTATATTTACATCAGAAAAAATGGACTTTAAGCCGACCAAAAACAGACAAAGAAGATCATCATATTATGATAAAGGGCTCGATTCATCAAAAGGGTATAACATTTGTAAATATTCATGCTCCCAACCTAGAAGCACCTCAATATATAAAGCAAATATTAACAGATCTGAAAGGAGAAATAGCAGGGAATTTTAATATCCACTTTCGACATGGATAAGTCATCCATACTGAGGTCATTAAGAAAACATTGAATTTAAATTGTATTTTAGACCAGATGTCCCTAAAAAACATATACAGAATATCCTGTCCACTAACAGCAGAATATCCCATCCAGTAACATTCTTCTTCGATGTACATGGAAGATTGCCTAGGATAGATCATATGTTAGACCAAAAAGTAAATCTTTATAATTTTAGAAAATATTGAAACCATATCAATCATTTTTTCTGACCACAGTGATGTGAAACTAGAACTCAGTTACAAGGAGAAAACTGAAAAATTCACAAATATGTGGAAATTAACAATATGCTGCTGAATAATCAATGGGTCAAAGAAGAAATCAAAAGAGAAATACAAAAAAATTATCTTGAGCTGAATGAAAATGGAAATAGTCTTACCAAAATTTATGGGATGCAACAAAAGCAGTTGATGAGGAAATTTCATAGTGATAAATATCCACATTAAGAAAAAAGAAAGATCTCAAATAAACAACCTGCCTTTATATATGAAGGAAGTAGAAAATGAAGGACAACCTATGCCCAAAGAAACAGAGACTGAAAAAAAAAAAAAAAAAGGAAAACACAGATCCGTGAAACTAAGAGTTGTGTTTATTTACCAAGAAAGGACTCTAATAAATAAAATTAGAAATAAAAGTGGAGATATTACAAGTGATTCCATAAGAGTTCCTGTCATGGTTCAGTGGTAGTGAATCCGACTAGTATTCATGAGGACACGGGTTCAATCTCTTGCCTCATTCAGTGGGCTAAGCATCTGGCGTTGCCATGAGATGTCATGTGGGTGACAGACACAGCTTGGATCTGGCGTTGCTGTGGCTGTGGTGTAGGCCAGCAAATGCAGCTTCGATTCAACCCCTAGCCTGGCAACTTCTATATGCCGCAGGTGCAGCCCTAAAAACACACACACACACACACACACACACACACACACACAAAAGTGATTCCATAGACGTACAAAGGATATAAAGGACTACTACAAACAATTGTATGCCAACAAATTGCACAGTCTAGACGAGATGGATAAATTTCTAGAAACATACCTCCAAGCACAATTGAATCATGAAGAAATAAAAATTCTAAATAGAATGATTATTAGTAAGGAGATTGAATCAGTAATCAAAAACCTCCTAACAAACAAAAGTCCAGGGCTAAATGGCTTCCCTGAGGAATTCTACCTAACATTTAAGAAAGAACTCTTACTAATCATACTCAAACTTCCTGGAAAAACAGAAGAAGAGGGAACACTTCCAAACTTATTTTACGAAATCTTTATTTAAAAACAAAACATTGACAATGTAATTCAAATAATTATAGAGTCTCCCAATTAACTACATTAGAAAGAGCAGCATTTATTTCATCTTCTAGTAGCTTGGTTATCTCATTGCCTTTTTCTATTTAGAGCTGAAATAAAAGAAACAAATTGTACAACACATTAATTGTATTTTATATCTTATTCTCTTTTACCCCCTTCCCTGTGTCTACATGTATTTACATGGTATATATAAATATGTATACATGTCATTATGTATGTATATACTATGTATACTAAATTATATATATATATAATTTTTAAGTTTTTTATTGAGATATGATTTGACATAAAAAATCTGCACATATTTAATGTATACAACTTGGCAAGTTTGGATATAAGCATATACCCATGAAATCATTACCATAATGTATGCCATAAGTATATCCATCACCCCCAAAAGTTTCCTCCTGCCTTTCATATTTGTTATTATTACTAACATTTTTTGTGATGAAAACATTTAATGTAAGATCTACCTTCACAGTAAAATTTTAGGTATACAATGAAGGATTGTTAACTACAAGTGTCATGCTATATAGTAGATCCCTAAGACTATTCATCTTGTATAACTGAAACTTTGTACCCTCCCCCTAGTCTCTGGCAACCACCACTCTACTCTCTGTTTCTATGAATTTGACTCTTTTAGATTTCTCGTGTAAGTGGTATTGCATGGCCAACCTACTGCATTCACATGAGATTTTACTTATTTATTTAATTTTAAAGATAATGTCTGGATTCCCCTTCTAGATATTATGATGCATTTGATCTCAGGAACAAGGTAGAAATTAAGTCCTCGGATGGTTTTGACATGTAGATAAAATTAAAATGCCATCTCGAAAAATATTCAGAGATGCATTTCTTGGCCAAAGATATTACAAATCTGGAATCCAAATGAGTTGCTTGACACTGGCTTTCATATGTTTACACCTACCCAAGGTAATGTAATTATGAGTATGAGTAGTCCTTACCAACTCTTATGTTTTTTCCTATAACATAAAATACATGAAGACATTACCCTTGTGCATTAAACAAGGAGAATATGAGCATATGTAAAAATGAGGACAAAGGTCAAAATGTGGACTTGAATAAAAATAGAATTAATTTAATGTTTCAGGTACACTGAGGAACTCTTCCTCTGGCATGTTTAGAATTACTCATTAAGGGACACAGTATTGTTGGCTCTGATAATCTTTAACAGAGTAGAAATGTTCACTTATGACTGGTTCAGTTGTTGTTTGTTTGCATGAATTTTTACCCATTATTTCAAGATATACAAAAATATGCCAAGATAAACTAGTCAGATATAGATTTTCATAAGTAACCCTTTTAGAGATTGTAGAAGCAATAATCAGAGATCTCATCATGATTTATCAATGTGAGAGATTTCCAATTATTTAAAATGTGTACAGTGAAACTATCTGAGCCAAAACTGAGAATAATAAAAGCCTCCTTATCTGATTATAAAATTTATGTTGAAATCCAAAGGAACTAAAATAGCCTAAACAGTTCTGAAAAATAACAGATTTGGAAGTCTGACACTAATTTATTTTAAGACTTACTATAAATCTACTAATATAGTCGAGTAATACTAACATACAGATAAATAGATATAAAATAGATATAGTTCAGAAACTCTCATATATAGTTATATATAGTTATATGCATAACATGTAGTCGATTTTTGGCAAAGTTTCAAAGGCAATTTAGTGGATAAAGGATTATCTTTTGACACATGGTGCAGGATAAATTGGTTTTCCATGTGCAAAAATATTAATGAATTTATTTTTAATTTTTGTCCACAAGAATTCTGCTAAAAATGGGTCATAAATCTAAATGTAAAATTTAAAAACTCAACATTTCTAAAACAAAACATAAGAGAAAACCTTTATGACTTTGGGTTAGGCAGAGATTTCTTAGCTCTAATGTTGAAAATATGAGTCATAAAAGAAAAAAATAATAAATGACACTTCATAATTAAGAACCTCTGTTTTTCAAGATTGTTAAGAGAATGAAAGACAAGGCATAAACTGGGAGAACAGATCTGCCATTACATGTCTAAAAAAAACTTGTAGACTATATTAAAAACTCAAAATTCAGGTAACAGAAAACAAAATACGTAAAAGATTTAAATGGACACTTCTTCAGAGAAGATATGCAAATATCAAATAAACATATGAAAAAAATGCTCAACATCATTAGTTTTAGGGAAATGAAAAATAAAACCACAATGAAATACCACTATATACCTATCAAAAATTTTTAAATTAAAAAGACTGGGGGAGTTCCCAGTGTGGCTCAGTGGATTAAGGACAGAATGTTGTCTCTGTGAGGAGGCAGGCTTGATCCCTGGCCTCGCTTAGTGTGTTAAGGATCCATCATCACTGCAAGCTGCCATATGTGTCACAGATGGGGCTTGGATCTGGTGTTGGTGAGGCTGTGGCGTAGGCTACAGCTGCAGCTCTGATTCACCCCTGGCCTGGGAACCTCCATATGCTGCGGGTGCAGTTGTAAAAAGAAAAGAAAAAAAAAGACTGGGAGGCTCCCGGTTCCCCTGTGGTACAGGGGTTAAGCATTCAATGTTGCCACAGCAGTGGTGCAGACTGAAGCTGTGGCTCGGGTTTGATCCCTGGCCTGGGAATTTCCACATGCTGCAGTTGTGGCCAAAAATTAAATTAAATTAAATCAAATTACTAAATTATGAGTTCTGGAGGTGGAGCAACCAGAACTCATATCCTACTGATGGGAACGTAAATTGATACAGCTACTTTAAAAAATACTTTAGGAGATTCATAATGTTATTTATGCCCTTACCATAAGACCCAGACATTTCACTCCTAAGTATTTATACAAGTGAAATGAAACTCTGTGCTCTTACAAAAATCAGTACACAAATATTTGCAGTGCCTTGATTCATAATTGCTCCAACTGGAATCTTCCCAAAAGTCCTTTAATTGGAGGATGGATAAACAAATCTGGCACATACCTACAGAGGAATAAAATTACTACTCATTAATGTATGCACTATTGATACATGTGAGAAAATGGACGATTTTAAAATGCATAATACTAAGTTACAAAATCCAGAATCAAAAGGCTGCATACTGTGATTCGTTCTTTTTTTTGGGGGGGGGTAGAAATTTTAATTTTTAAAAATTTTGATAATGATTTTTATTTTTTCCATTATAGCTGTTTTACAGTGTTCTGTCAGTTTTCTACCGCACATTAAGATGACTCATTCTTAAGATGTTCTTAAAAAGGAAAAAAAAATAGCTCAGTGGTTGCAAGGGACTGGGGGCTAGCGGAAGGGCTGCTTACAAAGGGTTATAAAGTAATTTTTTGGAGGGAAGGAACTGGTCTATGTTTCGGTTGTGCTGGTAGTTACATGATGGTGTGTTTGTCAAAACTGGCAGAATTATGTATTACTAAAAAGGGTCAATTTTATTTTATGTAAAACATACCTTAATTTTTTTAAGGTATAATTTACATGTAGTAAAGATCAAACAAAAAAGTCTGCATATCATGACCAGTTGCTTCCCTGATGACTGCAATTCTGAATAGACGTGGAAATTACCCCTGTTGTCCCTGCTCTTGTTGGATTCCAACCCAGTGCTCAGTAATGCCCTGGGTAACAGCTCTGCCCGGTGCTGACGTTTGTATCTGAGCATCTTATTCCTCCATCTTCGGCCGAGACACTTTGAAAATAAACTGAAGGGTGGGTGATATTTAACCTGGAGAAGTCCAAAGGCCAAAGCAAGGACAAAGTGTTCCATCACTGTGGGTGGGGCTGATTCAGGGCAGACACAAGGAAGAACTTCCCCACAGGTCAACACTAGCAGACGCTAAATTAGTTGCAGTGGAAACTATAAGCACTTTCTCAGAACTCGAATGAAAGACCACAGGCATCTGCCTCTCCTGAATTCTTTCATAATCCCACACTTAGGAGCACATGGCTCAGGTGGGACCCCAGGCACACTGATACAAAAGCCGGGTGAATTTCTGTCCTCCATAAAACGAGAGGAAATTAGGGTCTACAGTTGTGAAAATAAATCTACATGCAGGTGGCTCAAATGGTTGCTTTGGAAGTGCCAGTCTGACGTAGCCATGCTTCACAGAGCTTCATGTCTCCCAACAGAATAAAATGTAGTGAGTACTTTTAAATAAGTGTGCATTCAGGAAGAAAAGATGTAGCATAACCCCAAACATTAGTGACTCAGGTCTGAGGGATAAGAAATGTGCTAAGAGTCAGGCTGCCAAACCAATTAGACTGGAACATGTATTTAGTTCTTTTCCAAAGACTGCCTATTGCTTTGAACCGTCTCTCTAATTAGGGGATTAATACAATCTAGCTGACAGCTACATTACACTGTCATTTTTCTACGAACTATGTCTAGAAACAATCACATAGACTTAAAAACCCCAGATTTTGAGATTAAAATGCTCTGTGATTGGCTATGTTTCATGCAAAGTTAATTGATTTAATGCATTCTCTTAGAAACTTTTTAACATCCTGTGGCAATTACATATCAATCCTTTGGTTAAGTGAATTAATGCAGGGTATAAAGCAAAAAAAGAGTCCTAAACTACTGTTTATGGGCATGCTTTTCTGTGTTTATGACTACAAATCTCAAAGCATAAGCTTGCAGAGCCATCACTTCAGAATCTGGAAATGTTCTGGCACCTGCTGTATAGAATACAGTATCTGTGTTTACAGCAGAGGTGTGAGCTGAATTCTAACAGACACAAAGCAACCCAGATAATCTAATCTCATTCAACACACACCTCATGGCCGCTGTGGGGACACCATTGCTATTCTCATCTCAGCTTCCTCCTGGAGGCATTCAGGCTTATGCTGATACCTTGAAGGCACAGAGTGATTTATTGATCAGTGTTAATATCCTAAATCTGTAGTTAACAAATAGCCATAGAACTCTGGGTTCATGGAACGTTAAGGAAGGCAAGGTAGGGAAAGGGGAAAGGGGATTGTCATATGCTGGACATGAATCTAAAAAGGTGTTTTGATGTCTCATTTACATTAATTATCACAATAAACCGTAGAATGGCTCTAAGACCATAATAGACATAATATTGTAATAGACATAATACCTTCATGTCACATGTGAGCAATCTGATTTAACTGTAGTGTCTTTGGTGTTATTTAAAGAACTCTGTAAGAACCAGTTAGGCCCTTCTCCCCAGTGCCCTTCCAAACCTAACCCATCCTTCCAGCTACTTTCCTAAAGTTCCTGAAATATCCATCGAGCAAGGCAGTGTTAGCTGCGTTGCCACACAATACATACACATTAGTATGACCTAGGATGCTTGTAAAAAAATCCACTTGTTTTTGAAAATTTCTAGGATATGAAATTTGGGAATGGGAAATCTGGTTAGCCATAAGCATAAATTATTCTGTATTTTTCACATCTTATTTATGTGTTTTTAAACAATAATGAGAGACCATAATAATATTGAATGAATTATTTTTCTGTGATTAGTTATCTGAAAAATTCCAGTGGTTTTCCATGAAAAAGGTATAACAATAAATGCGTGGCTATTTACTATTATTAACCAATATACTGGGTTGAGATTATATATTTCAATAACATTCAAAAATATTTTGTACTTGATATAGACTTTGGGGATAGAAAATATTAAAATGTGGAAATATCTATAGGAAATAAATATCATATAGATGTCATTAAAAATGGAAAGATAGTACCACAGCATTATTCACCCTGTCTAATAGTCTTTAATTTTGTTTCTTGACAGATATTCTGGATGGAGAAAAGTTTCTTTCATTTTGGTTGAATTGCTAAGAAGACATCCAAAAACCTCTTCAAGTTGGGGAATAAGTTTTTTCCTTTTCTTAACCAGGAAAATGCTTTGTCTGCTTGCCCTGATTTCATTTGTTTGTTTCTGGCTGAAATCTACATTACTTCCATTAATCTATATTCACCTATAACAAATATTCAAATTCTAGAAAATGCCAGGGAATATTATTGAGTGGTATTCACAGGACAAACTATCTGGATCTTCTAGTAAGATTAGTAGTACTCTGAGTCATGTAATAGAAAGGGCTAATTTTGCTTCCAAAACTTAGTTTTTGAGATACCACTTAGAGAATTTATACAAAGTATCTCATGCATAAACACATTAATATTTATTTTAATTGCAAGAATGACTCACTCTTAGCAGCAGATGGAGCCACTTAAAATATGGCAACAGCTCTAAGCAAGACCAGCTAATGAGATCCTGGCCATCGAGCTGGTTCTTTTCTACCGCCTCCTGTCCTGGTTCCCAGAACTGCTGACCTTGACTTTCAGCTCTAAATATTTGTGTTTCCTACTGTTGCTTGACTTGAGTCAGTGGACAGCTTTGTATCAGGATAAAGTCTATGTCATTGTTAACCTTTAATCCTTATGGGAGAATTAAAATAATTTTTTCTGTGTTCTTTGGTTTTTTGAATGATTTTTCTCTGTATTAGGAAAAATACACACATTTCCTGAGAAACGTTAAGGAGAAATTCCCATATGGAAACACCACGCCTCACATTCAAGATTTCAGCAGGTTGAGATTGAAGGAATACCTGATAGTCTACATTTTTAACAAACACCACAGGTGGTTCTTAGGATTACCAAATTTTAAGAATTACTGGATTACCTTTTACAGGTACTTTTCATTAAAATACAACGATCTCTGTGTGGGGGTTGTACAATAAATTATTATCAATTGCTACAATCTTAGAAAGAATGTACAGTTGATCCTTGAACAATAGGGTGGTTATAAAGCCCAAACCCCCCCTTCCACCCCCACAGTTAAAAATCTGTGTTTGACTTTATATTCAGCCCTTTATATCCAAGATTCTAAGTCCAAGAATTCAACCGACTGTGGATTCACCCCATTATGGCTGCAACCACTGGTGGATTATGTAGCACTGCAGTCCATATTTATTAAAAAAAAATCTGGGTGTAAGTGGACTTATGCAGTTCAAACTTGTGTTGTTCATGGGTCAACCATATTACATAATAGCTCTAGTTTAGGGCAGAAAAATGAAGGATTTTGGAGGAATTGGATTTCTAAAGGAGGTCTTTGGGGTTCTGTTGTGGCCTAATGGGTTAAGGATCCACTATCACCATCGTGGCCGGAGTCACTGCTATGGCATGGGTTTGATTCCTGGTCTGGGAACGTCAACATGTCACAGGTGCAGCCAAGAAAACCAATTAAAATTAAAGCAAAATAAAGGAGGTCTTGGAGAGTAAAAGATTCATTATGAGAGCATTTCTTTGGGGCACTCTGACTACCTATGGAGAGAACAAAGCACAGAAAAAGAAAAAGAGGGAAGAAGTAGGACTTACCCTGTGGCTCACATCACAAGTACTCAGCATTGTCTCTGCAGTGGCTCTGGTTTGATCCCTGGTCCAGGAACTTCCATATGCTGCAGGTGCAGCCACATATTAAAAAAAATAAATAAAAAAGAGGTAAGAAGTAGAGAGGAAGTTTATAAAAAGGAGAAGGAAAGAGTAAATTGTAGAAGATCAGCTTAAGCTACCTCACCATTTGCTTAGGCTTTTTCTGCTCAAACTGAGAGGTTGGAGAATGAAGAAAGTTAAGTCTATAATTGTTTACTGGCATGTGGGGGCGGCAGGGGGCTGTCCATAGGAAAGCATTAGTAGTTTGGATAAGCAGATGCCTGCTCCGTGGGGAAGAACACCAAGATGTGGCCATGACCCTGGAAATTAAGATTCAGAGTTAGGGAGTTCCACTGAACAGGTGGCTCCTTAAAGGAAAGCAAAGTCAGTTTTGTCAGTGAAATGGTAGTTGAGAATCAGGAAAAAATTGTTGGATTATACAAATTCAGTCAGAACAGCATGATGGTTTGGATCCCAAAGCTCCATTAGAAGGTGTTTCAAATCCTCTTTTTTTTTTTTTTTTTTTGCTGCGAATGTTCCCAAGAATACTAGGAAATTACTTACTTTGAGCAAAGGCTAAATATGATAAAATAGTTTCTGTTCTTGAAAGAGCTGGGAATTTAGCCTTGATGTTGAAAGAGCGGCCCATGGACCAGCAGCATCAGCATCATCTGGGAGCTTGTGACACAGGCAGAATCTTGGGGACCCTCCCAGACCTGCTGAGTCACAACCTGCATTTTAACAAGACACCCAAATGATCACATGCTCATTCAATTTTGGGAAACACTGGAGTAGGGCAGGAGTTGTCCACTGTAGGAAGCTTCAAAATCACATGAAAGGCAAATTAAAGCACAGATTGCTGGGCCCCATTTCTAGAGTTTCTGATCCAATTAGTCTATGTGGGGCCCATAGACTAATAATGCATTTCTAATAGGCTTCCTAGAAATGAATGCTGATACTGCTGGTCCAGATGCCAAATTTTAGGAACCAGTAGTCTAAGTCATACAAACTCTGTTATAGCCCTTTTGCTTCCATACTTCTTTGTCCTATTCTTTTATTTTCACTTTGAATTAAAAAAACCTCTAGGAGTTCCCATCGTGGCTCAGTGGTTAACAAACCCGACTGGCATCCAAGAGAATGCAGTTTCAATCCCTGGCCTCACTCAGTGGGTTAAGGATCCGGTATTGCCACGAGCTGTGGTGTAGGTCGCAGAAGCGGCTTGGATCCAGTGTTGCTATGGCATAGGGTGGCAGCTTCATCTCCAATTCAGCCATTAGCCTGGGAACATCCATATGCCATGGGTGTGGCCCTAAAAAGAGAAAAGACCTAAATAAATTAAATTAATTAATTAATTAAATAAATAAATAAACAAATAAACAAACACTCTGTGTTTCTGTTGCCTGGTTCTTGTATTTTATTTAATTTCATGCCAGTTGTAACTGCTTCTTAGTAATATTTCTGTCAGTTCATAGCTGATCTTTAGTTATACATTAGAATGAACCTCAGGATAGAGGCCCTAATCACAGACTCTTATAAGGAGACCTCATTTGTACTAGGTGGTTCTTTTTTTTTTCTTTTATGGCCATACTTGCAGCATATAGTAATTCCTGGGCCAGGAGTCAAATCGGAGCTGCAGCAGCAGCCTACACCACAGCCATGGCAACGCCACATCCAAGCTGCGACCTATGCTTACAGCAAGGCTGTATGCTTAACCCACTAAACCAGGTCAGGGACCAGACCTACATCTTCACAGAGACAGCATCAACCTGCTGAGCCACAGTGGGAACTCCCTGTCCTACGTGATTCTTTAACCTCAGAGTTCTATCCCAATTCCATAGGACCCTCTTAGCCATAGCTGAGTAGACTGGGACAGGTCTTGAGGCTCATGGACAGTCAGGCTGTAAATGAAAAGGAGCTAATGGAAACATATTGTAATAAAATCTCTATCCAAATAATGAAAACGGTGATAAATTTGATGTATTAAATTATCTTACTTGGAAATTTAAATTGGCTATACAAGAAGAGGACTTTTTAGTTTTAAGGAAGATAATTAAAAGGCATACACTGCAGATATAGTCAATCAGAGTCAAAAAGGCATTGGGGGCTGTAGGAGAGATGAATTTATGAGGAAATGGCTAAGGATTGGGCTTTGAAGCCTTGGTTCATCTGTACAAATGTCAAACACTGAGATGTACAGATGACTGTCAGTAATAATTACCTTAAAATCTATGTAAATATGACCTCTATTCACTGTTAAGGACTTGAATTAGAGAATTGTTCTGTCTGCTCTGATTTTACTGCTGTGCGTGGTTTGACAAATCTCACTATGGTAGGGATAGATTCTTAAAGTGATAGAATCACCCTGAATGTAACTGGGGCTTCGATGAAGAGAATATTCTAGTGGTTATTAGTGCACTTGATCAAATATTTAGAGATCTTCACTTTCTGGGCAGTAGGTTGGATTGTACCTCCCGACACTTAGTTGAGTGATATATCAGTCAGAATCCTGGAAGAAAAAAATGGCACAGGAAAAGAGAATGATTGAGAAGTTTTTTAAAAAAGACTTTTTTCCTGGGTTGAGATGAGATTTACAGAAACCAATAAATGACAAGACAGAACCCTAGGGCTAGCATCAGGAGAGGACTGTTATCCTTAAGCCTGAAGAAGGGGAGTGGTTTTGTGATGGAACTTAGGTTCAGCTCCTTGTCACTTATGAATCCAATATTGAGAGAAAAGTGTGGGTAAAAGGAAAGACAGCTTTATTAAAGAAGCTAGTAATCCTGAGGAGAAGGTGGACTCATGTCCAAAGCCAACTGTCCCCATCCCCCACTGAGCTTTTAAAGGGGAATTTTAGGGGTGCACACTTGGAGGGAGAGGGCTACATGCAGAGCAGCATGGTCAGGTCCAACAGTCACCTTGAAACTGGTCATGAGTTGGTCTGATCAGCACCATCTTGTTTGTTTTTAGTTCCATAGTTGGTTTGTTCCCATTTTCTTGATGCTAGTTCTTGAATTATTCAAGATGGTGGATCTTAATTTCTGGCCACAGTCTGATCATCATGTAGTTAATATCTTCCCCTTCATGGGTGGGGAGGCTTTCACTATCTGTAAAACAGCTCAAAGGTTATGGCTCAGAATATTATTTATAACCCTTGAAGAGGAAAGAAAAGTCCCTGGCTTTGTTTAATGGCTAAACTATTACTATTTTGTCTTGCTCTCTGTTCTCCTTTGTTTCTGCGTTTTCTCACTTATGTGATTAAATTCATTTTTTTTAATTTTTTTTTTATTTCTAGCTTTTGTGTGTGTGTGTGTGTGTGTGTGTGTGGTGTGCTGCACCCATGGCAGACAGAAATTCCCACAGTAGGGGCCAAATTGGAGCAACAGCTTCCATCCTATATCACAGCCAGAGCAGGTGGGATCCGAGCCTAGTCTGCAACCTATACCACAGCTCATGGAAATGCCAGACTCTTGACCCACTTAGTAGGGCCAGGGATCAAACCCGCATCCTCATGGATACTAGCCAGGTTTATAACCCACTGAGCCACAACAGGAACTCCTAAATTTATTTTTCACTAAAACTCTTCTACAGATAAGAGACAGGCAGAGGACTTGAATTAGAGAATTGTGATTTGTCCTGGGAAAGCAGGGAGGGTCCTGCTCTGTTACAGTGTTATGGTTTTCTGGAACTCACAGAGAAGACTTCCTGTGTAGAAATGAGGCTTTCAGTAGAAGACCAGAGTCTACGCAGGTGACCTTGAATGGAGAAACTTAAGGAACAAAGAATTCAACACATTCCTCTGTCTTCCAGTCACTTATCATTGCCTCCCAGGGGCTGAGCCCAGTTGGAAGGATAAGAAGGCAGCTCTTCAGGCACAGAGCACTGTACAGAAGTGTGCAGAGTTTGGGTAAAGAAGTAAATTCATATATTTAGCTCAGGCGTAATAGAGGAGCTGGTTCTCCTCAATGACTTGTGAGCCAAAGTAACACATATCACTTCCTCGACAGAGCATTTAATTGTTGGTACAAGACCCCTCAGAGACCAGAGGTGGTCCCGATTGTTGCTGCCTTGTCAGTCCAGGTTGTAAAGTAATGAAAACCAGGACAGAGCTTCTAGTTAACACTTGATGGGCATTGACTATGAATAAGAAAGGAATCATTGTTTTCCGAAGCCTGTAAAATCACGGGATTGTCTGTTATGAGGACATAACCTGTATTACTAATACAGATGTTGTTATCTAAAACTGGCATATTGTTATAACCACATAACAAAACTATCTGTTATTAGTTGAGGATACAGGTAGTGCAAAGTAAGGGAACTGGTGTTTGAAACTCTCAGGATGATAATCCATATTATTTGGTGATAAAATATGTGGAAAAGCTGTAATCCATATTCACATGACAGGCAGCTAATGTGCCAAATGAACTTGTAACTCTAGAGAAAGAAGTTGTGAAACAGAAAAGTGGAAGCATGTGTGGGGTTACTATTGATATTTGACAGGAAAAATGGAGGGGTGGGAGGGAAAGGAAAGAGAAGAGACTAAAAAAGGATTAGCCAACTTGCAAGCGGGAATTAATGAGAATAGACTTTTAGACACAGAGCCTTATTAGAAGCAGCTGATTCCCAAAGTTGGTGAAAAGTAAAACTGAGACAACTTTTGACAAATAAAAGCCGATTCGAATTTGTCCTTGTGGCAAGTCTCAAATTTAAGGTAAGTCTGTTACCTCAATTATAAAATCTCTGAATGGACCAAAGAATCTCAAGGCAAAGGTCTAATAAGTCTGTAGCATTCAGGAAGCCTATGCATTTGAACAAAGAGGCTGAGAGAAAAAAGACTAAGTATATGACTCATCAACCAAAATCAGAAAGGATCAAACGCCTTTTAAGAAAGGCAGGAGGGAAAAATAGAGGGTGGGACATGATAAAGTAACAAAGACAAATAATACATCTAAAAACGTGTAACTAGAAAATGGCTGTGCACGTGGATCTGGCTTACATAGGTTAAAAGTCTATAAAGTCTTAAAAAGCATTGTATTGCCAAGTAAACAATGTTTGACTGAAAATTCTGTAACTCTTAGGAGAGTGATTGTAGTTATTCTTCTGTCCTCCCACTGAACACTGGGTGTGAGATTTGTAGGTTTTGCCACTGGTCTTCAGATTAAGAGGAGCTAGACATACACTCAATGTAGAAATTCCTGCACATAACCTCTAGCAAAGAGGATAACAATCAACATCCTGAGATGCTGGACTTGAGCTTGATGCCGAACTTGGATGGGGTCTTGGATTTGATTCCTTGCAGAGAAAGTAAATAGCTCTTTTTTTAAAGTTTTATTGAAGTATGTTGATTTACAAGGTTGTGATAATTTCTGCTGTACAGCAAAGTGATTCAGTCATACATATAAACATATCCATTCTCTTTCAGATTCTTTCCCCATATAGATTATCACAGGATATCAGGTTGAGTTCCCCGTGCTACACAGCAGGTCCCCGTTGGCCAGTCATTTCATATACCTCAGTGTGCATATGCCAATCCCCAAACCCCCAGTCCATCTCTCCCCACACAACCACTGTCCCCTTTGGTAACCATAAATATTTCACAGTCTGTGTGTCTGTTTCCATTCTGCAAATAAGTTCATTTGCATCCCCCCTTTTTTTTTAGATTCCACATACAAGTGACATCAGATGTTTGTCTTTCACTTTCTGACTAAATTCACTGAGTATGATAGTTTCTAGGTCCATCCGTGTTACTGCAAATGGCATAATTTCGTTCTTTTTTATGGCTGAGTAATAAACAACTCTTTTTTGAAGGAGGGAGAAGAGGCATTTGGTGGAGAACATATTGGACTGTAATATTCATAGTGGTAGCTAGCAAAAACATTTCTGTTTATCTTCCTCCCAGGCACTCTACAACTTCTCAGTGTTGAAAATCCTGACTCTAGCTGGGTGGAGCCATGTGGCTAGTTCGGGCCAGTGAGTTGTGAAGGGGAAATGAAGCATGGAAATTCCTGGCTGGCACATTTAATTACTGACACAAGATCCTCCAGATCGCTTTACCTCTGGCACCAGGACAAGTAATAATCCAGAGACTGGGCCCTTCAGTATAGATCCAGAATAAGGAAAATCTCAAAGAACCATCTTGATTGATTCTCAGCAGAGATATAAATGAGTGAGAAATGATCCTTTATTATATTTCTCTGAGATTTGGAAAACAGACTCTCCCTGTAGTATAACTCCATTTTTCCTGACTGAGACAAAACTAAGTACTGATTCTTGCGGAGAAGTAAGATTGCAGTAGAATATCCTTTGTGAGAAAAAAATTGCTTTTCGTTACCAGATATTTAAGGTTGAACAAGGAATTTACAGATTATGACTCTTTATAGATTATGTAAATTTCTTTTCAGATTATGACTCAATAGAATTTTAAGCTAAAATTGGCTCTTTCCATTCCTTAGGTGAGTGCAGCTGGAGGAGCAGTTATATAATTTTGTCAATTAAGTTGTTTATAAAATCGACTCTATTAAATGCTTACAGATGAAAATGGCTTTTATGTTTCACTTTGCTGTTGTGAATAAATATATCACTAGGTGAAATGTAGTTGATTTGGATCTAGAATTCCTTTTAAAGATATTTCAAGACACAGTACAATCAGTGTGGATATTTGGTTGGGCATCAACACTGAATGAATATGACTTGGGATGTCTACTGATTTCTTTTGTAGGGTCTCTCTTCAAGAGACGTTCTTCCACATAGAGAAAAAATAAAAGGATGTCTCAAGTTTAAAGCATTCATCCTCTTCAGCTAGAGTACTGATGAAGTAGATTTCTGTTGATATAAGTGCTCTCTGAAAGCTTTACTGTTTCTTCATCTCTATTCATGAAAACTTTAAGAGAAATATTCTGGAAGGAAAATTTCTTTCTTTATGTTGGCTTCTTCAGGCCTCAAGGACTTGTTGAAATGCAGGACAGTATGAATAGCATTTCAAATACTTCATCTGCAGGTGAGGTTGGGGAGGAAAAAGGGATTTATTTCACTATGTATTGTCATAGGAGGAAATGAAGCTAGCTAAAAACATATCTGCTATCTAACAAAGACAGAAACGAAAAAAGAATACTTCCATTTTTCCAGACTTTATCATTGTAATTCTTCCATGAATGCTATTATACTGAGATTCATGTAGAAGTGGCATAATTGGCTGATATGTTTGAGGTGTAGGTGGCATAATTTTATAGAAATTATTGTGATTAGTGCTGTGGAATAATTTCATTGTTGCTTTTCTTCTTTCACTGTTGTTTATCTCACAGGAAACTCTCTAAACTCTATTCAACCAGGGGAAATGAATATAATATGACTAGCAGTTTAGAAACTAAATTTGTAGGCAATGGACGTTGATTTATCTAAAAGTCATTTCTTTTCATGTTTCCTGGGAGTATCAATTAAAGATAATAAAAGCTTAATATTGTTTGATAGATACTTGCAGGTTTAGAAGAATAAATATGGTTAAATGTTGCAAATAATTACTCAGGAACGTTATTTGTGAAGGATTATTATTTTAAATTTCTAAAAGATAATGTAGCAACAACACTTTTTGTCTAAAAATCATGTCTTTCAACATTAGATACTTATGATTTCATAGTTTCACTAAATTAAAAAATACTAATTAAAATGAAATAGATCTAAAAAGTTAAATATATCTATATATACCTAACAGGAAGAATGCCTATAATATAATCTTAAGTAAAAATTTATTTATTTAGTCTTTTGTCGGTTTTTTTAGGGCCACACCCACAGCATATGGAAGTTCCCAGGCTAGGGGTCAAATCGGAGCTACAGCTGCCAGCCTATGCCACAGCCACAGCAATGCAGGATCTGAGCCACATCTGCAACCTACACCACAGCTCACGGCAACGCTGGATCCATAACCCACTGAGCGAGGCCAGGGATCTAAGCTGCAACCTCATGGATTCATTTCCACTGAACCACGATGGGAACTCCTTAAGTAAAAATTTAAAAGCAAAGTTCAAATTAATAGACATACTGTGATCCATATTTGTAAAATTAATGTATATATGCTTCTCTATATAACTGTGTATGACATATGTTCACATGTACAGGGATCAAAGTACAGGTTATGCAGGTGTTTGTACGCAGATCCTTAACCTTTTTTGTGCTTTCCTCTCTAAGACTTTATTTTTGATTCTGAAAGTATGTATTAACTTTGTAATTTAAAAAAGTAATGAAGAAAATATAAACAACGGCAAAAGAGAGAGAATAAGTGGAAAGATGAACTATGACCTGCTATTTGTGTTTGATAAGGTGTGCCTGCTTTTTTTTGTCCTTACTAGGTATAATTAAAATCATTACCTATAGGAGTTACCTCTGTGGCACAGTGGGTTAAGAATCTGACTGCAGTAGCATAGGTCATGGTTGTGGCTCAGATTTGATCCCTGGCCCAGGAACTTCTATATGCCACAGGTGTGGCCATGAAAAAAAATCATTACTTACAATATAAACTCCAATATAATTTTATAAATTATAGTTCTTTTTATTATAAAAAATGAATATACTAAAGCTCTGTGCATGATTTGTTTACATTTTAAATCATTTAATATTTAAAATAAGTTTAAACATGCTCAGTTATACAGAGAATATATTACCTTTGCCCGCTTAAGCTTTGCCGAGTTTTTGAAATTTAACTTACATTCTCTGTAAACCAGGAGCAATTTTCATTTCTGGCCTTTAGAAGAGCAATTTGTCTTATGGATATTTTGGAAAGTGGATCCGCTGTTTAAATAATAATAATGGATTTTCCTCAGCAATTTTGCTTTTTGGAGTTTAATCATGCTCTCAAGCACGCTTAATTTGTGGATTAGAGCTTTTTGACCAACACAATCACCAACACAATTAAGAGTGCTGTAGAAATTATTTGCAAGGCAAAGAACAAGAAGGTCAGCACAAATGTTCCAGGCAGTATCAGTGAAGCAGATGTGCAGGATATGTGACCAATAGCCAATAGACTGTTTACAAACTTGTTCATTTTGCGCATTCATTTATTTCAAAAATGCTTGTTGAATATCTGCTATGTTTCATGTACTGACTATGCCAAATCTTGGCTTTATATGAAAGAGCCAGTGCAGCAGACATATTCCTGCCTCATGGAGCTTTCAAGAATGAATCAGAGTAGAAGCTTTTTCACTGGACCCTTATTTAACTGACCCTCTTAATTCTCTGGTGCTCCTCATTGCTCTAGAACATCTACTGGCTGAGGCACCAGCCGTGCTGAACACTGACAAGGAATAGGTTACTAGCTGATATGCTCACTTCTTTTTGTTCTCACCCATTCAACTGTGTCCTTATTAACATCAGTTGAGTTTATTCTTAAACATGATTATGCCAGTTGTAATCATTGTTTTAATTATGTAATTCAATCAACAATAGCTTGAACAAACATCATATGAATGCAAAAGAGAAAACTGTCTCTCTGATCTGCTTTCTGCTACCATCTCACCCAAGCCTCTCCCAACATATTTTCACAGTTCAGAGTTCAGAGATTCTGTTTGTCCTTGATGTATTTATTCTAAAAGCCATTGTCTCTGCCCAGGACGATAGCAGTGTCTCTTTCATGGCTCCAGCTCCTGCTGGAGAAGCCATTGATCCTGAGTTCTACTATGTGACCCTGGTCTCTAGGCTAAACTACATCCTCTGGCCCAGGAGTGACAGTGCTTCCTGCTATGGCTTATTTCTGGGTTAATGATCTTATAGGTTCTTACATTACCTGTGTATCTAGTTTTCTGTATTAAAGTCTGTTTAAACACTTACAGGGTTCGTTTTCCTTTTTAGATCCTGACAAACACAGAGATTAACCACAAATGCTACTGAACTTAATGGGTGTTCATTGAGTTCATCCTCTGCTGACTAGGGTTTCTTTCTACTTACTGGCTTATAATCCACTAAATTGATGATCACTGCCAACTACCGTGGGGCAGTAAGTATACTGGTAGGCCAAAATGAGGATTACACCCAGTTTAGAGATTCTGCGTTAATAGGAATACAACCTAGGGGGAGGGTCGTGGATCCTTAAGTTAGCAATCCCAGCAGTCAGTATTGATCTGTTGAATCACCAAGCAAATTTGTTCCTGGTACTGTGGAAATTAAAAAGAAGTGATGATATGTTGATGGATGTTATCTAGGTCTCTTGCTTATTATGGGGTCTTGATAAGATACTTAATATGTTAGATTTGTCTTCAATAGGTATTTCCAAAGAAAGCTTTTTTTTTTTTTTTAGACTTCCAAAGATGCTTTGGAAATGACTATTAGGAGAGGAGAAGAAGCAAATGTGATGGGGTAGGGTATATTATGCAAGACAAGAACTGTACTGAAGATGGACATTCTTCATCTGCTGGAAGTAGGGAGAGGGGTGCTAAGAACGCGCAGTTGAGGCCCCTTGACTTTGGGTATCACAAATACGATGGGCCTTTCAATAAAGTCGAGATTAGAGGAGCCAAGCAAGTGGAACATCTGTGTGTATAGCTTCACAGTCAGGTTTCACATATGCAGATTTGACCAACCGTGGACCACAGTACTGTAGTACATATATATTTTTTAATTTTTATTTTCTATAGTATGTATTTATTGAAAAAAAAATAAAAACCTTCTATAAGTGAATCCACACAGTTCAGTCCATGATGTTCAAGGGTCAGCTTTCCTCTGTCATGACCAATAAGAGAGGAAACAACTGGGCTGTATTTCTTTTCCCTTTTTTCTTTATTATTTGATTGGTATTAACAATACCAGCCACATGGCTCTGAATAATATAAGCAAGTGGAGGTGCTAAAAACTACTGCAATGCTAGTTTACCCAAATCTCTTTTATCCTGTTCTCACCATTAAAAAAATGATAAATAGATTTAATTTAACATTGTGAAAAAGCAGTTTCGGCTTAAAATATTTTCCACTTTCAAGTTATATTTGACCATTAAGTGAACACAAATAGAAAGCAGGAAAATAATTCCCAGCACCATACCTAAACACAGCCTTTGTTAATAATTTTAATAATTTAATATTTTATCTATAAATAGCTCTAAACTTTTAAACATGTAACACAGATGTCCTTGAGTCTGTATCCACAAATGAAATTGCAACTTTTGTTCTTTAAACTTTTCACTGAAATATATACGGGAAAAGTGAAAATAAGGGTGCAGATCAAATATTTTTCACAAATTGAACACAGCCATCATCAGCAACCATATCAAAGAACAGGATATTAAGAGAAACTCAGATGTCCCTTTTATTTGTAGTACCTGCACCCACTTTCCCTGAAAGGAGAAACACTGCTGAGATTTTTTTAGAACCTAAATTGTTTTTGTCTATTGTACCTTATGTACCTGCAATCACACAGTATATATTTTTGTGTTTGATTGCTTTCACTCAGCATTGTTTGCTTGGTTAATTAATATTTTCACAAGTAATTGTAGATTGTTCATTCTCATTGCTGCATTCAGTTGTGTGAACAAATGATAATTATCTATTCTATTGTTAATGTGGATTTGGATATTTGCATGTTTAGGCTATTTCACATAATGCTTTTCAAAAATTTCAGTACAAATCTTTCAGTGAATATATGCACTCATTTAGATACTGCCAAACATTTTCCCAGAGAAGTATACAAATTTACAATTCAATCAGCAGCATATGAGAGTTTTGGTTTTGACATTTTCTCAGTATCGTTTTCTTCTGTTTTGTTGCATTTTGTTTTGTTTCCTTTTAGCCATTTTGGTGGCTGTGTATTGGTATTACATTGTGGTTTAAATTTTCACCTCTTTGATGACTAACAGGAAAAAGTATCACTTCTTCATAACTTATATTGTTCACTTGAATATCTTTTTTGTGTATAGTCTATTCAAATCTTTTGCACATTTTTTCTGTTATCTTTATTATCAATTCATAGTACTCCTTACATATTTTAGATTTTTTTTTTATTTTTAGGGCTGCACCCATGGCATATGGAGGTTCCCAGGATGGGGGTCCACTGTAGCTACAACCGCTGGCCTACACCACAGCCACAGCAATGCAGGATCTGAGCCACGTCTGTAACCTACACCACAGCTCACAGCAACGCTAGGTCCTTAACCCAATGAGTGAGGCCAGGGATTGAACCCACATCCTCATGGATACTAGTTGGGTTCATTAACCACTGAGCCACAGCGAGAACTCCTAGAAATTATTTTAGATTGATACCTAATCCTACTGTGAAGTTTGCCTTTTTATCCTTCTAATGATGTCTTTTGATGGACATAACATTTTAATTTTAATATAGTCCAATTTGTCAATATTTTAATAGTGATTTTGCGTCCCATCTTGTCTACTTCAAGGTCATAAAGGTATCCAACTTACTTTTATGCTAAATATTTTAGATATTTTCTTTTTACCTTTATATTTATAATCCATCTGGAATAGTTTTCTGTGTATGGTGTGATATTTTGTGTCCTGTGTGACCCAGGACTCAGCAAACTCTGTGTAAAAATCTAGCTGTACTTTTGAAAAGTGAGAGCCTTAGTGGACTAATCTACTGTCTACACGGCCTGCAGTTTGTCCCAAGGGCATAATTAACATTAGTCATCCACCTTCTCTCTCATCCGTTCTATATGTCTCCCACATTTGCCAGCACTTCATTTGTATAGGTTACCTTCATCATTTAGAGTTCTGAGTCTACTTATCTTGCTTTGGTCAGGTCACAGGAAACACAATGGTCCCTTTCCTACTATCAATGGATATCAGAATACCAAGAGGAGCCCAGCATGCCTTAGAGTTCCAGGTATAGTCCTCTGTACTATTTTTTTAGCAGACTTTCAGTTCTTTTTGAAAATTGGAGCTAATTATTCCCACTAGTTCAGTAGCTCCTTTCTTTGTTTGAGACGCTAACATGACCAAGTGGTAGTCATAGTTTTAAGTTAGCAGAACACCTTCTTATTCATAATGGGAGCATCAGCCACTTTTTCTACCTCCCAACTACTTCCGGCGTTTCAGAACATCTATTCTCACAAAGGTTAAAGCTGCAAGACTAGAAAGCACAAATGTCCCAACTGAATCCCTGAGAGTGATAGCAAAAAAGAAACTTGCGTATTTTAGATATTGGTTATACAGTTAAGACAAAGAGACCATTGTCTTAACACACATACCACATTCTGGAGAGCAGCTCTGTAACTTGTAGGATATTGTCCTAACTGAAACTATAGCCAAACCTTTAAGAGTCTGTTACAATGTACTATTGGGCTGCTGTATAATAGTTATGAGGTGGGCAGAATCAGTGGGTCTTCTAATCAGTACCCACGCTTTCTCTTTAGCTATAAAATGGGATCCTAAGTAGGATGGATTCATATTATTTGGGCATCACATGTTGATCCATCAGACACATCAGGTCCTCTGGAAAATCCTGGGACAGTGGTACTAGCAGAGATAAACCCTCTCTCTCTCTTCATGCTTTTGGCTCCATTAATAGTTTCCATCTCAAGATATGGTGTGTCAGAAGAGAGGGTGGCTGACTTTCATTGAAGGAGACACTTTATACCTGGTTGCTCATTATCTCTGCACCAGTAGATGTAACTGGAAGGCACTAAGGTCAGAGAAAGATATGCACACTTTGTACCCCCTCTCATGTCTTCATTTACACACATTTTGCCCAGTTATTCACGTCTCTGATCTTCCAGCATTGTTCTTTTGACCCCTTAGCAATAAAGAGCATCAGTGGTGGGTAAAATTTTATGTAGTGGACCAAATAGTACACAGGCTGTGCAGGCTGTAATGGTTTCCCCTGCAACTACTCAAATTCTACTACTGTAGTCCAAGAGTGGTTAGAGGCAAATGAGTGTGGCCATATTCCAATAAAACTTTATTTATAAAAATAAAAATCAGACTGGATTTGTCTCATAGGCTTTAGTTTGCAAACCCCGGAATACCACTATTTGGCACTGCCCAAGAATCCGCATATGTTCCTACCTCAGGGTCCCTTTCTCTCCATGTAAAAGGGAGACCTTAGTACACTGCTCAAAACTCTGAGTACCTGGAGGATTGCCTCTTGCTAGGGATAATCTTTGAGTGGGTCTATAGCATGTATTTAATTTTTACCTGACACCTATGCACGTCTGCCCCATCTGTGAATTATACCCAGAATTGCAGTGCCACATCTGTTGACTGTAGCAAATACCCTGAAAGGTCACATAGATGAAGCTGATAGAAAAAGTATCAAATGCCAAGATAATGGGGACTATGAGGTCTAAGCCACAGATCTGTATAATTTTTTGAGCCATTTGGACCATGTTGGGCCTTTTTCAAAATACACCATTGCAATGATATAAGTTGCTACTTTGCTCACCTGGTGTTATACCTGGGTAGACTTAACAATATGAGCCATTAAGAGGGAGCTCTAGTCACACATCACTTGATTCCCATGATCTGTTAGTATGTATGTGATTCTAGTTTCACTGTTGGATCTGATTTTCAAATGACAAGTAATTTTCTGCTCTTGCTCCAAAAACCTCGAGTCTTAACTTTGACTCTTGTTGAGGCTTCTCAGACATGTCACCAGTTGCTGTTATCTACCATGGATATTTTCAGTAGCACGGAACCTGAAGGTAATCTTGCCCAAGAAGCAGGGCAGCTTGTACCACATCCTGGGTTTGCTACAGCCTCCTTTCTTGCTCTGGACCCCGTTCAGACTTGGTATTCCGCAAAGTCCACTAATAAATAGGACCGGGCAAAATGTCAAAGATAGTTTGTATTGTCTCATGAATTCAAGAAGGCCAATTAGAAATTATTCCTCCTTGCTAGTGGCAGATAGTACCATATGCAAGGTGTAACATATTTAATCTTAGAATATCCTGGATACCCCTGACCACTAGACTCCTAAAACTTTATTGCTAATGTGGGCTCTGGATTCCTTATAGGATTTATATCCCACTCCCTGCACCTGAGTGTTTCACCAGTATATCAGAGTGTTTGCCACTTCTTTATCACCAAGCGTAACTAGCACAACATCATGAATATAGAAGAATACAGTGATAGTTCATGGAATTTTAAGACAATGAAGTTCTCTTCAGACTATCTTATAACAGAAAGCACAGGTTTTTTTTTCCTTTTTTTTATGGACACACTTGTGGCATATGGAAATTCCTGGGCTAGCTGCCAAATCGGAGTTGCAGCTGTAGACCTATACCACAGCCACAGCAACACCAGATCCAAGCCACATCTGTGATCTATGCTGTAGTTTACAGCCAGACCAGATCCTTAATCCACTGAGAGAGGCCAGGGATCGAACTCACATCCTCGTGAATGCTATGTTGTGTTCTTAACCCTCTGACCTGCAACGGGAACTCCTTGTATTTATTGTAATAGTGGAAATTCAAAGCAGCACAAATGTGAGATTAACTGTCATATGACAAGTATAAAAGACTGTTGATCTATTTAAGTAAAGATTATACATCAGTAGTGCTAGTAGGGGCTACTTTGAGCCCAAGATATCTTTTAACATTTTTCCTACTTAGCTGTTGCTATTATGTAAGGATGTCATGTGTTTTTATAAAATTATTTTTTAATGTAACCACTTTAGTAAACTTTTTTTATAAACCTATTGGGGACTTGTAGAAAAGATCTGTGGTTGCTGGGGGAGGGGGAAGGGAGTGGGATGGACTGGGAATCTGGGGTTAGATGCAAATTATTGCATTTAGGTAAGCAATGACGTCCTGCTGTATAGCACTGGGAACTATATCTAGTCACTTATGATAGAGAATGATGGAGGAAAATGTGAGAAAAAGAATGTATATATGTCTGTGTGACTGGGTCACTTTGCTGTACAGTAGAATATTGACAGAACACTATAAACCAACTATAATGGAAAAAATAAAAATCATTTAAAAAAAAACCTATTGGATTTTTAGTTAAGTCCTTTGCAATTTTTATTATTCCTTTTTATCTTTCTCTTCTTTTTTGGATAATAATATCTTGTCTTTTCCTTTCTTGTGTGTATGGGAGGGGATGTCTGTGTTTGCATCCTGTTTTATGTCTTAGAGTTTTTGCAGAGTGACCAAAACATTGATGAATAATGGTAATGACTGGTGCCCTTGTATCAGTCTACATTTTAAAGGAAGTAATGTTTCACCAGTATGTGCAATACAAGCTCTTGATTTGAAATAGATGATTTATTTAATATTTGTATAAAATAATTTTATGGATAATTTTGAGGAAATTTAATAGAAGATAATGAATTTGAGAATTTAATGCCCTTTACAGAGATTATGTTTATTTCTTTATTTTCTTATAGCAATGGTGTATTATAGGAAAAGATTTCACAAATATTGAATCAATTTCCCTGTTTGAGATAAATTATATATGCCAATAATACATTATTCTTTCAAAACCACTGTTAAACTATGTTCATTAATATTGTATTTAGAAATTTGTTAAATATCCTTGAACTTTTTTAGGTTTTGGCACAGCATATGTTTGAATCAAAATGTTCTCAAGACACTTGTATAGCATTGCATAATCTATATTTTGAAAGTCTGAAAAAATTTGCGATGAAACCCTTGGGATTTAGAATGTTGAGAATTTATCAAGAGTATATCTAACTTACATTCCTAATTCCAATACATTAAATGCTGTTTTCAAGAAAATTATGCTTTTAAGCCTTAAAATATATTCACATCTTAGAATTTTTTCAGAAATTCTTAAAGCTTGAAGATAGAAAAAAATCAGAGACTGTAATAGTCAGTACAATTGTTTTGCTGTTGTTTGCTTGTACTTTAATTTATCCCTTGACAACATTTTCCAGAGAGCTTTTAGTTTTGCTGCTTTCTCAAAGAACCATCTCTTCAATTCATCAGTTTTATTAGTTTTCCTTGCATTCTTCTGTTTCTTTGTTTTTTTATAACTTTTATATGATGTTTGAGTTATTCCTTTTATAAACTCTAGATTTTAGTGCTTCTCTCTGTTTAAATACTGAACATACTTGGAGTGGTGTCCTTTGTCTTCTTCTCATATGTGCTTTTTCAAAGGACGAATAAGGAAAGCAGAAGAGAAAATCTTCCATCTTTCTACATGCTAATAAGCAAAGTATTGTCTCTTATCTAGGATATGTGTTTTGGGCTCTTCTCATTTGGAAATGTCACAGGGTATTTCACTTCCATTCCTTCTGTTTAGGTGGCTTGGAGAGCAATGACTGACACCCACTGGGAGCGTGCCTTTCACCGCAGAGAGATATTTGTGGTTTTCAGGCATGCTCACCAGCTGTGGTCTAAAAGGGCCAATGGACTGAATGACTGAGGTTGGTCTTCAGGAGCTCTTCAAACTGCTCCTTGAAGCAAGAAGGCTGTGCTCTAGTGATATAAGTATAACACTTATGGGTTTCTGTACATTGCATGTGTTATTCCAGCCAAGGGAGCTATGTATGAATGCATGGCTCTTATCCTGCCTGGGGCCAAGAAAGAATGAGTTAAGAGAGAAAAACCCATAGGGCTAAATTAGAAATATATGCTCATCCCTCTGCTATGCTCTCCATGATTACTTTTGTGGAAAATAGCCATGGAAATACAAAAGTCATAACACATATTTCCCAGTCTGAACTCTTCTACCTTCCTCTTAAGCTCTGACCATTGGAGAAAAAAATCTTTCTCAGTTTTGTAGAAATTAAATACTTCCTTTGGTAGAAGGCAAGTGACAGGAGGTATAAGATGTGACCATTTTTGTTTGTAGCATTCAATAGAACCAGGGGAGACCCTATAAATAACTCAACTCTCAATCCCTGAAAACTGGATTCTGTGACCCCTTAGCAATTCACAAATCACTTTTCATGATGAGGAAATGAATACTAAGAAATAAGCCTGAGAGTCAGAACTAGGCTTTACTCTAACCCTAACACATAACAGCTTAGAAAATTTCTCTAAGCCTACATTTTTCTGAGTAATAAAATGAAGATGATAACTGTTACTGTGATGATAATATGAGATTTTATATAAACTTTGTTAAATAATGCATTCAACATTATTTGTGTCTTTTAATTAATTAAAGTGTTTGGCCACACCCACAGCATGGGGGAAATTCCAGGACCAGAACCTGAACAGTTGCAGAGATAACGCCACGTAGGAAGTGCTTAAGCCACGGGGAAGTCCAACATTTATTTGTTAAATACCAAGAGTCGAGCTCACTGCTGGAAATACCCCAAATCATACTTGCAATATATTCACAATCTAGCACAGTGTTTGCATAAATTAAACCCATAATAGTTAAGACTCCTTCAGCTGCAAGTGATAGACATTCACCTTTAACCAAGCGATGTGAAAATTGGGGAAATTATTAGATCACCATGAAGAGAGAAGCAAAAGTGCTCAGTTTATGACCCCAGAAGCTCAAGGTGCCTGTGCAACAGAGGAGGGGCTGTGCTCAAATTCAGCTTCTCCCTAGGTACGATTCAGTTTTCCCAAATCCAGCTGCTGGATGCTGGCAGCTGGCTTTCTCAGACCCTGGAAAGCTTGCACGTGGACTCTTGAGCACCAGATATCGGAGGCTGTCATATTTAATTTCTTGCCAAAACAATTCCATGCTTGAAGGTCAGCATGCCTCTCCCAGGGCAGAGATCTGCAGTGTCCAGCAGCACCGCAGCCTTTATACACATTTCCAGGGGATGCCTCTTCCCCTCTTCCTGTAAATTATGTGCAAGTTTTTCCTAGTGAAACATCCTCTCCTAAATCACGTGAAGTTGTACTAGTATGCTTCATCCAGGTATCACATCCCATAACCCAGCCACAGAAAGGGAAGGGGTTGATTCATCCTCGTGTGATGTACAAGGACACCATCTTTTCTCATTGCTACATCATTTTCTCATTATTACTTTACTCTGTTTCTTAGTGTCATCTTCTAAGGTCCTGGTGGACTACCTGAGCCTGAAACCATGGCTATAAGCAGCACTGAGCTTATATTACTAGAGCTTTATACCAAAGCATGAAGAGAGAATTCTTTCCCATGCTTCTGGTTATAATGAAAAGATGTGAAAAGGTACTCAGGTTAAAGCTATGTTCTGAACCCATACCTGGATAAGCTACTCTGTTAAGGGAGCAATCACTGGAGACACTCAGGGTCAGGTGTCATCATTCATACTTCTTTAAGTATTCATTCAACAAATACAAGTTCCTACCATGAGCCAGGGACTTCTCTAGGGCTTGGCGATATAAATACAAAAATTAATGTTTGTTTTATTATAAATAGAATAATTATCACCATCTTGCTGGTAAAAAAATGGTGCATTTCTTGAATACGAACACTTTGCCAGGCCATCCCAGTATGCATCATCACTAACCTTCAAAAAATTTGGTGGAGGACTTCCTGCCATTGCTCAGTGGTAATGAACCCGACTAGTATCCATGAGTATGTGGGTTCCATCCCTGGCTTCACACAGTGGGTCAAGGATCTGGCATTGCCATGAGCTGTGGTGAAGATCACAGACATGGCTCGGATCTGGTGTTGCTGTGGCTGTGGCATAAGCTGGCAGCTGTAGCTCTGATTCAACCCCTAGCCTGGGAACTTCCATATGCCATAGGTGTGGCCCTAAAAAGACAAAAAAAAAAAAAATTGGTGAAATAGCTTTATGGTCACATTTTGATAGAGGAATAAATTGAGTTTTCAAGTGAATCCATTATTAGAAGCTACTTGTTAAGTACAGTCCTATATGCTAGGTACGGTTCTTAGTTGCAGGGATCAGAGGTGACCAGAGTGATTAATAAGTTACTGTAGTTATGTTTACTTCATGTTTCACATAAAGCCCCTCCTCACATCCTGGGTTTTGTATCACTCAGAACGGTGGGTTATTGACCACAACCTGCTCTCTGGAAGGGGTCTGAGAAGAGCCACTCATAGGATGTCCGTGACTGATAACTTGCTGATAACATCTTTTTGGAATGTAGCTTTAAGTCAATGGAAAGAATCTTGAAAAGAGACTTAATTCAACTGAAGAACTGGGCTAAGTTTTTTTTTTTTTTTCCATAATTAAAATCAGTTCAAAGTGGCCATTCTTATTACAATAGATGATCTCCTTTGTTTTAACTAATTCAAGGTCAGTCTGAGGCTGAGTTAGGAATTCAGTTCCCTGGGATCCCACCTCCACATCACGGCCACCCCCACAGCTTTGTACACAGGGCCTTGCGGTCTTGCTCCTGGGTGCTTAAACAGGCAACTGCGGTGCGAGATCTAAGTGAAACAGTAGGGAGGTTTCCGTCCTCTTTTATCGGGGGAAAAAGAAATAGCAAGATGAAAGACTTAATTAAAAGATTACAAAGAGATTTTTTCAAAGGCAGGTTTTACAGAGGATATGGCACTGGGATAAGAATAAAGAAGCAGTACAGCTATGGCCCTGGCAAAGAAAAATCCATTTAACCTCAGGTTCAAGAAAAAGATACCTTTTTAGAGGATGCGATTGGAAGCAGTGGGAACATGTTGTATATGCTTGTCTAATGTAACAACTTCAAGGACCCAAGCTGTCTAAATCACTTTTTGGAACAAACGGTGTGTATAAATAAATGAATTAAATATGGCAGGAAGATTAAATAAGAGCTCCTTGGCAGGTTTATGGAAAACATTTAGGTACCGTTTTCTTTTCATGCCCTCTTCAATGTAAAAACAGCACAGAATTGCACATGTTAGTATGTCATGCTGTGTGCTCTTATACTGGCACTGAGTCTTCTGATACCTTCTGAAAACAAAAATCCCAGAACTCTGCCGTTCCCATGGCAACTGCATTTTAAGAAGGCGAAGTTTCCAGTTTGATAGAGCTGAAAGGCTATTAACATCAGGTCTCAATGATAGGAAACCACAGTGTCAGGAGGCGTTAATACCAGGCAGGAAGCTTAGCTCGACCCCTCCCAGCTTTCCTTTTACTGCTGGAACAAGGTTGAAAAAAAGCCAATAATATGAATTATTAAAATGGTGACTATTATTCTGTAATCCAATATGGTGTTATATTAACACTGAAATCTGCAGACTGAAATTCTAATCTAATGCCAACCTTGAGGAAACATTAGAATGGGCACCAAAATCGGTCTCCAAAGGATTTTATTGCGTCAGACCTCATAGTGGTTTTATAAAAAGTGTAAAACGTGGGATTAATGCCCCATTCTCCATTGTGCTTCAAGACCCACAAAGACTTTTGATTAAAGCTTGAATGTGGAAAGAAAAGGGACGAAAATATTCTCTAAAAGAGAAATTATTTAATGGTACAAGAAAAAAATTCCAGTTGAGAACAGTGTGTTAGTTGGCTAGGACTCCTAGAACAAAGCACTACTAACTGGGTGGCTTAAAAAAGAGAAATCTATTGTAGCAGAGATTGGGAAGCTGGAAAGTTCAACAACAAGGTGTTAGCAGGGTTGATTTCTCCTAAGGGCTGTAACGGGGAATCTGTTCCAAGTCTCTCCTATAGCTTCCAGTGGTGTCCTGCTGGCAATCTTTGACATTCCCTGGCTTATAGACGTATTACCCTAGGCTCTACCTATGTTCACATGGCATTGTGTGGGTGTGGGTGTGGGTGTGTGTGTGTGCCCAAACTTTTACAAGGACACCAGTCATTTGGAATTAGGGGCACATGCTACTCCAATATGACCTCCCCTTAACGAATTACATATGCAATGACATTATTTTCAAAGAAGGTCACATTCTAAGGTATCAGAGGCTCAAACTTCAACATACACATTTGTCGAGCAAATAGTATGTCTTTCCTATCCCCTAGAGTAGAAATCCAAACACTTCTGCCCCCTGCATCTTGGTATTAGAGTGCCCAAGGAAAATATAACACAATCAAACACCATCTGGAACAAAGCTTTGTTTGTCACAGAGAAGAAGCAGAGCAAGATCAGCTTTAGTAGTGGGCATCAAGACCCTGGGAGGCCAGCAGTTCCCTCCCAGCAGCTGGCACAGAGCAGCCATGGGCTGTCACTAAAGGGCCCCATCTCCTCCCTGCAGGGGACAGAAGTAGTATTGGCATTGGCCAGGTGCCACATGACACCCATACCTGAGCGGCTCAGAGAAGTACACAACTGAGTCTGAAAGAGGGAAAGACAGTTCCCCACAAGGTACTTAACCTTGCACAAGCTGTGTGTGCTCTTGTTCTTTTGGGAAGGATGGGTCTGGCCCGTGGCCCATTCCATGTGGACGAGAAGGGAGGGTAGCATGAAAAGACTGCACATGAGGAGTTCTTGCTGTGGCTCAGAGGGATAAGAACCTGACTTAGTCCCATGAGGATGTGGGTTTTCTCTCTGGCCTCATTTAGGAGGTTAAGGATCCAATGTAGGTCACAAATGCAGCTCAGGTCTGGTGCTGCTATGGCTGTGGAATAGGCCTGCAGCTGCAGCTTCAAATCAACTGCTAGCCCAGACACTTCCATATGCCATGGGTGCAGCTGTAGAAAGAAGAAGAAAAAAACTGGCGCATGAGACTGTCTTTCCCAACAGAGTTCATCACAGAGCACACTGACTCTATTTTATCCCAGAGCTATGTACACCTCATGTATTATCTCATTTAACCATCATAATTAATACTGTGTTCAGAAATTCGTGACATAAGTTATCAAGCTTAACTGTGCTAATGAGTCAGCGAGGTACCTTCTTACAATGAAGAGCTCATTCAATAGGCGTAGGTTGGTGTCTGGGAGAGTCTATTTCCAGGAATTCCCAGGTCAAGCTCATGACTGGTTCTTATCACACTTCCAGCAGCAAAGACCGAAGCAGCTTCAATTAAGGACCCTAATTCTGAAACTCGTACCATTTCTGTACAGCATTCTATGTCTTAAGAGAAAAAGAAAGAAGAGAGAAAACAGGAAAGGTAGGAAAGGAAGAAGAGATGAAAATGAATAGGGATAGGACATGGGATTTTTTTAATTACTTATTGAATTTTATTACATTTATAGGTGCACAACAATCACCACAACCAAATTTTATAGCATTTCCATCTCAAACACTCAGTTCATCCTCCCACCCCCCAACCTGTCTCATTTGGAAACCATAAGTTTTTCAAAGTCTGTGAGTCAGTATCTGTTCTGAAAAGATTTCATTGTGTCCTTTTTTTAGATTCCACACGCAAGTGATAGCATTTGATGTTGGTGTTTCATTGTCTGACTGACTTCACTTAGCATGGTAACTTCTAGGTCCATCCATGCTAACGCAAATGACATTATTTCTTTCCTTTTAATGACTGAGTAATAGTCCACTGTATATATGTACCACCTCTTCTTTATCCACTCCTCTGTTGATGGACATTTACGTTGTTCCCATGCCTTGGCTATTGTACAGAGTGCTGCAATGAACATTGGAGTACATGTGTGTTTTCAAGTCATGGTTTTCTCTGGATAGATGCCCAGGAGTAGGATTGCTGGATCAAATGGTAACTCTATTTTTTGTCTTCTGGGGACTCTCCATACTGTTTTCCACAATGGTTGCACCAACTTACATTCCCACCAACAGTGTAATAGGGTTCCTTTTTCTCCACACCCTCTCCAGGACTTATTGTTTGTAGACTTTGTAATGATGGCCATTCTGGCCGGTGTAAGGTGGTACCTCATAATGGTTTTGATTTGCATTTCTCTAATAATGAGTGATGTTGAGCATCTTTTCATGCGTTTTTTGGCCATCTGTATGTCTTCTCTGGAGAACTGTCTGTTTAGATCTTCTGCCCATTTTTTGGTGGGGTTGTTTGGTTTTTTTGGTATTGAGTTGTAGCAGGTGTTTATAAATTTTGGAGATTAATCCCTTAGGACATGGAATTTTGGTATGCATGCTTCTGCCTAGAGAAATTTAAACAATATAATTAAATCCATCATCCAAAAAAAAAAAAAAAAGAGGAATGTCTACATCTGGTTCCAAACTAGTTTACATTCTACTTATAAATATCAACAATTTTTAATCCTTGTAATATTTGGGTGAGCTGCAGTGTAGGGAACTACATGGTACTCAGGAATGTGACTAGATTCTAGAATGTGGTAACTCAGACATTATCTTTTCTATAATTTGCAACAGAAGTCAGGAAGCATCTTCTTAAAGGGCCATATAATAAATATTTTTGGCTTTCCAGGCTTAAAGGCCCAATCAAGTCTATTACGCAGGTACTTCTATAACTACTTAAAATGTAACCTTTTAAAAATGTAAACTACTCTTGGCTCACAAAAAGGACAAAAACACAAACAGGTGGTTTATGGACCTCTGGTTTGTAATGTGTCAGTTCATACATGCAAAACCTAACAGAACTTTCTGAGCTAAACTGGCCTATTATAATGGTTAGCACCACGTTATAAGGGAATATATAATGAGCCCAAAACTGAACTTCACATCAGAGTTAATACAGTGCATTACCTACAGTGACTATTAAATAAATGTTAGGTAATACATTTTCTTACCATTATCTTACGTCAAAAAACTCAGCTTGGACTCTGGGTTGAAACAGGTACAACTTTAAGATACATACTTTTCAGATATCCAGGAAAAAGAAAAAGCAAAGGTGCAACATAGGCAAAACAAAAGGCTTTCTTCATAACTAAACTGCCCATACTGGTTCATAATAACTCACTCTAGCCCTGTCTCTATAAGACATTATTGTAGATTACATGTTTGTGTGGCCGTAAAATTCATATGTTGATGCCCTGATGCCCAATGGGATGATATTGGGATGTGGGACCTTTGGGGAATAATTAGAATAAAATCTTGGAGCTGCTGTCATAGCTCAGTGATTAAAGAACCTGACTAGTACCCATGAGGATGTAGGTTTGATCCCTGGACTTGCTCAATGAGTTAAGGATGTAGTGTTGCTGTGAGCTGTGGTGTAGGTCACAGACATGCCTCAGATCTAGCATTGCTGTGGCTGTGGTGTAGACCAACAGCTGTAGCCCTTATTGGACCCCTAGCCTGAAAACCTCCATATGCCGTGGATGCAGCCCTAAAAAAGACAAAGACAAATAATAATAATGATAATAATAATAATAATGATGATAATAATAACCTTGATGAGATTAGAACCCTTTCAAGAGAGTTCTCTCCCTCTCTCTCTCTTTCTCTGCTCTTTTTCATGTGATGGTACAAGGAGAAGACAGCCATGTGCAATTAGAAAGGGCGTCCTAACCAGACACTGTACATATCATACACTGGCACCTTGATCTTGGACTTCCAGCCTCCAGAACTGTGAGGAAATAGATGTGTGTTGTTTAAGCCACCTGTCTACGGTGATTTGTTATAGCGGCCTGAGTTGACTCAGGCAATATCTCGATGCCTCCCATCAAACGGCTGCCATCCACAGCCATGCTGTAGCAAAGCCAGCGTGTGGCATTTAAAATGTGTAGGTTGGAAAATGTTTTCCCGTGGGTGAAGAACTGCTCAGAGTACTTGAGTTGAAGGTCACATTTCAAAGGCACTCCAAAGCCCCAGAAAACAGCTGCCAGGTCCCCTTTTGATAACTCTGTGTATGTAAGGAAACGTAAATAGTAGAGATTTCAGTATTTATTCCTCTCTAGAATTTTTGCTGCATAAAGGGTATGTATGCATCCTTTATGTATGTACACAGTCAGTCAGCCTTGCAGATACAGCCTTGCAGGTGTATAGCTGGATCCAGTAACAAGCATCTGTTTTTCCACGCTGTCTGGTGCCAGCATGGACACAGCACACTCCTCCCACCCACCACTGCAGCTGGACTCCTTCTCATGGCTCCGTGGGAGGCTTTCCTTACAGAAGGAGGCAAAGAAGCAGCACTGATTCCAGAGTTTTATGCACAAGGGACTATCAATATATCTTTCTTTATGATGAGAAAGATCATCAATAGCATCTATAGTTCATGGCAATGCTTCCCAAAGTGGGTGTGAGGGAACACACTCACATTACTGAAAGTTTCTGAAACTCATTTGGCTGCAATTTTTTTCCCATCAAGAGTTATTAAGAGCCTACAAAAAATCCATAAGAAATAATTCTCAACCGAAAAGCATAGTTCGCAATTCCCAAGATTTTCCTTTAGATAATAAGATAGCATGACCTTGTAAAGCTGTATGGCTGCAGGATTTTACTTAGGGCACTTGAAAATCTAAGGACAAGAACTTAGATGCTTTCCTGATAAAATCAGGAGCAAGGTACCCATGGCAAATGGAGGTTTCTGGGCTAGGGGTCGAATCAGAGCTGTAGTAGCTGGCCTACACCACAGCCACAGCAACGTGGGATCTGAGCCGCCTGAGACCTACACCACAGCTCATGGAAATGCCGGATCCTTAAACCACTGAGCAAGGCCAGGGATCGAACCTGGGTCCTCATGTATGCTAATCAGATTTGTTTCTGCTGCTAAGCCGTGATGGGAGCTCCCAGGATGTCCACTCGCAATCATCCTGTGCAATATGGTACTGGAAGCCATAGCTAATGGAATTTTTTCCTCACATACTAGCATTAAAATGTTGGAATTTGGTATTAAAAACATAATACCATTTATGCTAGCAGCAAAAAAAGAGAAATGCTTAGGTATAAATCTAACAAAATATGTATAAGGTCTATATGTGGAAAATTACAAAATCGATAAAAGAAATTGAGATTTAAATAAATGGGATATATTCCATGAGCATGAATAAGATGGCTCAATATTATCAAGACATCAGTTCTTCTCAGATTGATCTATAAATTCAGTGTAATCCCACTCAAAATCCCAGGAGGTTATTTTTCAGATATTGATAAACTGATTCTATGTGAAAAGGCAAAAGACCCAAAGTAACCAATGCAATATTGAAAGAGAAGAACAAAGTCAGGATACTGACACTGTCTGATTTCAAGATTGACTGCAAAGCAATATAATCAAGACAACGTGGTATTGGTAAAAGAATAGACAAACAGATCAATGGAACAGAATAGAGAGCTCAGGAGCAGACACAAATATAGTCAAGCTATCTTTGACAAAGAAGCAAAAGCAATCTCATGGAAAGGAAAGAGTCTTTTAAACAAATGATTCTGGAACAATTGGACATGTACATTGAAAAATAAATAAACGTAGATATAAACCTCACACTTTTCAGAAAAATTAACTCAAAATAGATCATACATCTAAATATATGATGAAAAACTACAAGACTCTTAGAAGATAACATAGGGAAAAACAAATAGGTGACCTTGCTTTGGCGGTGACTTTTTACATTCAACACCAAAACATGACCCATGAAAGAAAAAATTAGGAAGCTGCACTTCATGAAAACTAAAAATCCCTGCTCTGCAATAGGCACTGTTAAGAGAATGGAAAACAAGTCACAGACTTGGAGAAAATATTTGCAAAACGTATTTAGTAAAGGACTGTTATCCAAATACACAAAGAACTTTTAAATCTCAACAATAAGAAAATAACGCAATTAAAAATGGAAAAAATGATCTGAGCAGACATCTCACCAGAAACAACATATAGATGGCAATTAAGCATATGAAAAGAAGTTCAACATTTTATGCCCTTAGGGAATTGGAAACTAAAACAACAAAGAGATCAACATCTATTAAAATGGATAAAAATCTAAAATACCAGCACCAAGTGTTGGTGAGAATGTGAAGCAACAAAAACTTCATTCATTGCTAGCGGGAATGCAAAGGCAGTTTGGTGGTTTCTTACGAAACTGAACTTACTCTTACCATATGATCCAGCAATCATGCGGTTTAGTGTTTACCCAAAGGATTTGAAGCTTGGTGTCACAAAAATCTGCTCATGGATGTTTATAGCAACTTTAGCCATCGTTGCCAAAACATGGGAGCAACCAAGAAATCTTTTGCTAGATGATGGGATAAACTAATTGGCGTACATGCAGGCCATGCGATATTACTCAAAACTAAAAAGACAAATATCGAGCCATGAAAAAGCATGAAATAAATGTAAATTCATTTTACTACATGAAAGAAGCCAGTATGGAAAAGCTATGTACTCTATGATTTCAATTATGTGATATTCTGGAAATGGCAAAACTATGGAGACAGTAAAGAGATCAGTGGTGGCTAGGGGTTGGTGGTTAGGGGCAGGGAGGATGCAAGGATGAATAAATGGAACCCAGGGCAGTGAAACTGCTCTGTGTGATACCACAGTGGTGGAGACGTGTTCTTACAAATTTTTCAAAGTCCACAGAGCATAAAACACAAAGATTAAACTCTCATGTAAACTGTGAGCTTTAGTTAATAGTAACTTGTCAATATTGGCTCATGAATGGTAGCAAATACAGCACACCAATGCAAGATGTTAATCGGGAAAACTAGAGGGTGGGAGGAGAGTGAGCAATTATATGAGAACTCTCGTACTTTTTGTTCAATTTTTCTCTAAGTCTAAAACTACTCAAAAAAAAAGGTGAAGTCTAAGGGCAAAAAAAATGGTCACCAGTAAAGCCCCCTGACTCCCCTGAACTTTGTCTGCAGGTAAAGAAACCAACTTTCCACAGTATTAAATAATTCTCTCTAATATTTAAAAAATCATAAACACACACTAATTTTAAGTGTAAAGCCGTCATGCTTCAAGAAAAAGAGCTTACAGTGGGTTAAGGATCCGGCGTTGCCCTGAGCTGTGGTGTAGTTTGCAGACGCGGCTCGGATCCCGCGTTGCTGTGGTTCTGGCGTAGACTGGCTGCTACAGCTCCTGTTAGACCCCTAGCCTGGGAACCTCCATATGCCGCGGGTGCGGCCCTAGATAAAGCAAAAAGACAAAAAAAAAAGAAAAAGAAAAAGAGCTTATTGTTCATATTCTTAAAACATGCTTAACCCTGAAGAAAAAAACACTCTGATAAAATCAACCAAAAGAAAATAATACTCAGGATAAAATAGGTCCAAGAGAAACGATGAAAAGGGAAAAAAAGAATTTTAAATATGAAACTGCTACTTGTACCTTAATTTTTGCTTTAAGGAAGGGAAAAAACACTAAAGCTGAAGCAATCACGTTTTTGAAATGGCTTTCTGATCCAAGCTTCAGTACTCATTTGATTGATATTTTCTCACTTTGCACAAACATTAATACCAAAGACTTCAAATCTATTCTTATGGATGTTTGGTTTAATGTGAGTGCAAAGTTTCATCTTTAAAACAACATATTGCTCATCAAATGGCTATAATGACACCAAATTTTCCTAAGAGAGGTATTGCATTGATTTACAAATCTGTATTACACTTCCTGGGAGAAAAATAATTCCAGAGATAACTGAAAGGCAACACTCCAAAAACATCCATCCAATGGCTCAATCAAGTCTCACTCCTTTCAGGATTTCTGTAACATTTTCCCCACAGCGTGAGCCATCGTGCTTTAGGAAACTTAAGAGGAATATATTATGTTGCAAAGCTGGAAGTGATGTCAGCTCTCTCTTCCATGGCACTCTCTGTGTCTCTTTATCTGTATTACACTATATTATACCAGAGATCCAAACAGAGACAGAAACAGCAAGGGACAGAGACACAGAGAGAGACAACATAGAGAACAGAACACACGACTGAGTAGATGGAGAAGACACTCGATGGAGAGAAAAGTAAAGAAAGAATAAGGAACTATTTCATACTTGATCAGAACCACCTGTTAACATGAATAAGACATCATTTCATATACTCCATTAGATGCTTTTTCATAAAATGTTCCGACCCTGGCCTCTATTTTTCATAAAATAGGCAATTTGTGGCCTGAAAATAGAGTACAATCTCTTTACAAACTTCATTTGAACAATATTTATCAGCTTTTTAACTTCCCAGTGCAAATTGCTAGCAATGTTGGAGACACTTATCTTGCATAATGAATGTTTTCACGCTCTGATTTTGAATTTTCTCCTGTTAGAAAATTTGATTCCTCTCTGTAGATATCACTAACTACCTGCTTCATTATGAACATGTTTATGGGTTGAAAGAAATTATTGGGCTGTTCTAAATGTTTTACCTGAATATCGCACCTTGAATTTCACACTCAGATGGTGCTCAGGTGCTTGGAGAGTAATGATTTTGTAAATCTCATTCAAATTCTTCACAGTATCTTTTGGGTAGGTGAGGTCTGTCCTGCTGCTGGCTCACCCCTGCGGTGGGGGTGGAGATGGAGAAAGAGGAGAAAGCGGAAGTGGGGCAGTCTAGCTAGTGATGGTGGCACCCTCCAAGCCTGTTTACAATTCCATGCTATACTCTATGAACCTCCATTTGTTTCCCTTCATTAACTGGTTGATTGTTGAAAGGTAAAACTGTATATTTCTCTTTTCCTTTCATCACTCTTCATTGTGCCCAGCGTAGAATTTTATAAATACTGACTAATTAGGTGGAGTCCAATTTGGCAGAGGGAGTGTAGTGGGGAAATACTTCTGATTTTAGAAAGTGTATCAGTTTAAAATTGCATTCTGGGAGTTCCCATGGTGGTGCATCAGATACATATCTAACTAGTAGCCATGAGGATGAGGGTCTGATCCCTGGCCTTGCTTAGTGGGTTGGGGATGAGGCGTTGAGGTGAGCTGTGGTGTAGGGCGCAGATGTGGCTTGGATCCCATGTTGCTATGGCTGTGGTGTAGGCCAGTGGCCATATCTCTGATTTGACCTCTAGTTTGGGAACTTCCATATGCCGCGGGTGTGGTCCTAAAAACACAAAAATAAATAAATAAAAATAAAATGTGCATTCTGAGTGAACTTAGTGTATTTCACTTTTCTTGCTGCTTTCTCATTTGGTATGCATTTTGGGTAGAGAAAGGCTTATGCGCATACCAATTAAATAATTATCTTCATTGTCAGATGCTTCTAGGAACAAGATGCATAATCGGCTTTACACGCTATTATGAATATTTGTGCAGTAACTATTTTTACAAAGGAAAACATTGAGTCATTTCAAAGATTCTTTGTTGACTGTTACCAGGATAGTAGGGTCCTAGCTTCCAGTGCCTCAAACCTGGCTGCCTGGAGCCCCCGTGGATGTACCTGTGGCTCATAAAGGCTACCTGCCTAGAGCAGGTTCTGCTGGGATTTCCTAAGGAACCTGCCTCCATAATGGCTGCAGGACCACCAGCCCTTGCTGCTCCATCTTGATAGGCTGTGCCTATCCAGGAGGGACTTCACGGACCAGTCAGCTGCTCAGTAGGCGGTGCAGGAGATGTCAGTGCCTGCAGGGACAGGGGACTATGGCGCTGTGGGAGAAGCATCACAGATGTGGCCATTCAAGGGAGGGTGGTTGGGGCAGGAAGACATAGTGAGAAGGAAGGGCAGTGGTACTTGGCAAGCAGTGCACTCCCCATGTTTTCAACTCTCTGATACTTCGATCGTGGCTTATGTACCCTTTTAGAGATGTCCACGCTAACTGCACAGTGACTGCTCTAAACTTGCACGCACTTTGTGGAATTTATGTTTTGATCTTGGTTTTTAAAAAATTAATATAAAAAGTTCCTTTGACTGAAAATGTCTTCATATTGTTCATAGGAAATGTAACGGCATTTATCGGTTTTTGTATTAAAGGAAAAAATATTAAATTTCTTAAACATCATTGTAACTAAAGTCTTAAAGAGTTTTAAAAATGATTTAGAATTTTTATCACCTATTTATGAAGACAGTATTTGGCATTTGGTGACTATCAGCATTTAAAACAACCATCATTAAATGTTTGTGAATGTTCAAGTCTCTCGTTAAAATATATGAGGGAGTTCCCTTCGTGGCTCAGTGGTTAACGAATCCGACTAAGAACCATGAAGTTGCGGGTTCGGTCCCTGGCCTTGCTCAGTGGGTTAAGGATCCGGCGTTGCCGTGAGCTGTGGTGTAGGTTGCAGACGCGGTTCGGATCCCGCGTTGCTGTGGCTGTGGCGAAGGCCGGCGGCAACAGCTCCTGTTAGACCCCTAGCCTGGGAACCTCCATATGCCGCGGGTGCGGCTCTACATAAAGGCAAAAAGACAAAAAAATAAATAAATAAAATAAAATAAAATATATGAAAATAATATTTGGAATCAAACAAATGTAATATTTCTTCTTTTATTTCATTTATCTCATAATTATAAAGCATAAAATGCCTGTAAGAAATGTTTGCCAAGTCTCATACTTCTCCTTATTCCCTTACTGTCTCATGCAGTGTTGGTGGTTTTATCTGTGCCATGCTATCAATACCAGGAAAAAGGCTGGAATATGCTTTTTTTGGGGGGGGGTCTTTTTTTTTTTTTTTTTTTAGGGCTGCACCCATGGCATATGGAGGTTCCCAGGCTAGGGGTCTAAAAGGAGCTGTAGCCACCGGCCTATGCCACAGCCACAGCAATGCCAGATCCTTAACCCACTGAGTGAGGCCAGGGATCTAACCTGCAACCTCATGGTTCCTAGTTGGATTTGTTTCCGCTGTGCCGTGACAGGAACTCTGGAATGGGCTTCCTTAAATGCTGAGCATGTAAGCATGCCAAGGTGAAACAGACACCTTGAGCTATAAATGGTTACCTTCAAAAAGCAGCTATTGAACTTCACCATGACTGAGATAATGACCTAGGGAGGAATCCCATAACTACATTCTGAAAAAAGTGTGATTCTCGCCTGTTTTCTTCATTTTCTTCATAGCTCTGTGTAGTGCGGACTCTGGACTTTGAAAACCTCTATTTCTAGATGGCATTTTTTTTTCTAATTTGTTGATCTAAAATTTTGACATTATAATATTTTTATATGATTATCTCTTCCTTAAAAAAAGTAATAAAGCAAACAGAGCTTATAATCTTTCTTTTTGCAATTACTGCCTGATAAAACAACGGATTAGGCAGATAAAACAATGGAGCCTAGGTTTGTCTGCTCCTTCTTATCGTGGTGGATGATCTATCTATTTCCAGATATTCTGTTTTTCTTCTCTCTTTGACCATATTTCATCATGTTTCTTTTCCTTCCACTGCAAATTCAGACAACTAAAAGGAAAAAGGCATATGTCCCTTCTGGGTGGGAACCTTTAATGGATGGTCCTCATTCACCCATGATTGCTGGCCTTGACTCAGAAATCATAAATGCATTGGTTGAGAAGGGGCCGTTATACCTCGGAGCCAACATCACTCTCGTTCGCTGAATAACTGCAATGGACAGACTCCCAGCTACCACTCCCTCTTCAAACTGCAATGAACATGATTTATAATAATAATTAAATCTTATACCAGTTTAAGCTGCAGAGCTTTTGAGACTGTCTGTTACTCATCATACTCTAGCTGGACCTGACTGACACAGCCTTGATTATGAAGTCTACTCCATAGGCTCCTTTGGGTTCTCTGGCTCGTGATGTTTGGCCATACCAGTATCCTTCTCAGTGGACAAAGAGAACATTTTAGATGCTCTGCTGTACTAATCTGGGTTTAGTAGGACACTGTGAAGCTACTTTGTGGCAGATTTTGCTACCCTACCACTCAAGCACTGTGTTAGATATGAAGTTTCTCTAATAGGCTTTTCGTCTGGCTTGGCCACTCTCTAGGAAGCAAGATCCAAGAATCTGCATTTCTTTTTTACAGCTGCACCTGCGGCATATGGAAGGTCCCGGGCCAAGTCTCAAATCAGAGCTGCAGCGGTGGCCTACGCCAGAGTTTCTGGGAATGCCAGATCCTTAATCTACTGAGCAAGGCCAGGGATTGAATCCCCATCCTCACGGAGACAATGTTGTATCCTTAAATCACTGAGCCACAGTGGGAACTCCCACATAGCTGTATTTCTTTATTTCTGTCTTAAACCCATAAAGAGTTTTTCACTTAGTTCCTTTGGTTTTGGCCACTCCATTGCACCTGCCAGCATTTAAATCTAATTAAATTTCTGTGATTCTCCTAGTAACTTGCAATTATCCCAAGGCCATGAAAACTTTTAATAGTTTGCTTTATAGTTCTTCTTTATAATTTATGTTAAAATTTTAATGTTCTAATTTTATATTGACTAACTATTGCCAGTAACTATTGCCAATACCATAGAACGAGCAGTGCAAAACATCAGTAACACAAAACAAAGTATATTTACTTTTCATTATAGGTCTACTCTGGGTTCTGTCAGGGTTTGGCTTAGCTAATTTTTTTCCAGCTTGGCTCAGCTGGCTTTGACTGGGCTTGTCCATGCACGTGTGATCAACTGGTGCGCTGACAACAGGCCAGCTGTTTATGATGACTCACTCTGCTCCACCAAATCTGTCACCCTCTTGGAGGCTAACCTGGCTTGTTGTCATGGAAGGAGCAGGAGTCTGAGAGGGAGAAAATCTCACGATTCTTGAGGCATAGGCCCCAAATTCACACATCCCCATTGTTGCTACATTCTCTTGGCCTAAGCAAGTCACAAGGCCTGCCCGTTATGGGAGACCCTGAAAAGGCTCAGTTCAAAGAGCGTGTTTATAAGGGAAGGATGGAAAGTTGGGACCATTTTACAATGAATCCAACTACAAAATCTTCTAGGTTCCAGTCTTGTGGCACATAGAAACTATTTTTCTGATTTTTTCCTTTTTTTTTTTTTCCTGCGGGAAAGCCTAAACTTTGAAATTGAAAATGAAAGTTTGGCTTTATTGTTTCCACCATCAATTTAAAAAATTCCATTCAGAATGTTAACTTATGCTGGTTTTCTGGGGATACATTTACTTTTGCCTGAAGTAGTAAATAGAAAAATTGTTGATGTAGTATGAATGGTCAGGGTGGCTAAGGGGATGATAAGGAAACTTGTACAGGAAGCATCTTTTTAATCTCTCAAAGCATTACCCTATTTTACAAAGGAACTGTATAGAAATTTTAGAAAGTTCTAAAAGTGAAAAGAAAGTTAAAATCACTGTTTATAAACACTCTTTTTTTTTTTTTAGGGCCGCATCCACGGCATATGAAAGTTCCCAGGCTAGGGGTCAAATCAGAGCTACAGCTGCCGGCCTACACCACAGCCACAGCAACGCAGGATCCAAGCCGCATCCAAGACCTACACCACAGCTCATGGCAGGGGCGGATCCTTAACCCACTGAGAGAGGCCAGGGATCGACCCAGCATCCTCATGGTTCCTAGTCAGATTCATCTCCGCTGAGCCACAACGGGAACTCCGCTATAATTACTCTTAATGTTGCTATCACTGTTAACATTTTAGAGTAAGTCCTGTCAGAGGTGTGTTTTGATCTAATAGTTCAAAAATATATCCATACCTCCTTTGATTTCTACATATTTATATCATTTCAGATTGAATATTTTCTCATTTATTTTGTGAGAAATCTTATGCCTTCTGTGAATTGTCTATTCACATTCTTTGCCCATTTTTATTAGTGGTTTATCACTTTGCTTGTTAACTTTAAGGTGATTTACAGATAAAATATAATATTTATTTATATCATGTATAGATATACACACATAGTATTTTGCAAAAATTTTATATTTTTTTCCTTGGATTTAAACAAAAGTTTAGGTAGACTAAAATTGTTTGGTTATCTTTGGACTAGATATACAACCACTAAAAATTCTGTACTTCATAAAATCTATTTCGTGGTTTTGCCTCTCTAAGACTATTTTGTCGTTTTAACTAAAAGAAAAAAAATCTATGTCTGTTTAAAAGTCTCTGGACATTGGTAGAGACCTGGGCTATTTGTTTTGATTTGTGGTTACTCTGGGTGTTTGTCTTCATTCAATGCATGGGTGCCAAATATAAGAAATTGAATAAGACATCTGCAAGAGAGCTGGGTTGAATTGTGCTTTTTGAAAGAACATATTTCCTACAATTTTAAATAGCTTTTCACACCTAAGCTTTATATTTATATTTTCATTGGCCATACTTATGAAATAGATGCTAATCAATGTAAGAAGATTAAAGATAAAAATAAAATTGATTACATTTGTCCTTGACAATAAAAAGACATTTATTTTTTAAAAGACAGGAACAAATAATAATAGGTTAATTTTATTAAATGGTAAATATATACTCATGTCAAGATAAATATCTTTTCTGATCCTAACATAGAAAACTAAGCAGCCAATTTATATGCTTGGCTCTCGTTTTTTAAATTATAGTAAACTTTTATCCTAGGTATTATGATTAAATAGTCATATGCTCTTCATCTATATTGATAGAAAGCCTTAACTAAAAATGATTAGATCTTGAAAATGGAAGTGTAAACCGAACGAAGGGAAGGAACAGAACTGCTAATTTTTGCTACATGTTATTTTATCTTTTATAAGATAGAATTTGATCTTTATTCATGTAAAAGGAAGCAATACTTTTTCATAAAATAAACTGTTATACTCAGATGTCATTGTCGTCACCTATAGTCATCTATGAAGTTTTCTTATTTCAAGATTCTCCATCACAATATATATTAAAGTAGCAATAAATGTAACATTTTTTAAGCTATCAGCAAAGTTCAAGTTATACTTCATAGATAATAGAGAGGAAAAATACTCTTTATTAATCAGATGGTGAAAGATTGAAACTAAGTACAGTTAAGAGTACCATGAATTCAGTTAAGAGTACCTTTACCTGGTTATCTGATCAAGGTAATAAACATTTCAGTTTATAACGTTGCTCCTCTACTAAGCATTGGCTGTGATCACATATGCTCCAGGCCAAGACCTATCTGTCCACAGGAGGACTTTAATTTGAGACCAAGAAGCTCTATTAAAAATTAATATGGAAAGATCTGTCTTCTAGGAAATGACATGATTGAGCACTAGATAAGTCTATTTCACCTTCTAAATACTTTAAGCGGTATCTTTTCTTTACCTTACTGGATAATTATAGTGACTAGTTTTGCAACTTTAGAAGGGTGAGTAATTTTATTTTAGAGTCAAATAGCCAGAACCCTCAAACTGGAAACTGTACACAAAGGATCCATAATTTCTTCCATTAATATAGGAGAAAAAATAATGTGCGGGAAATCTACAATGCACCTAACTGAAATGAAAATTAAATGCTTTCTAAAAGTTAATTCAGTGAAAAGTATTACTCTAAAAATGACACTACCATTTTGACAGACAGATCATTTAACTCTTCATATAAATGCTTTTGGAATAAATGTTTCAGTAATGAAGAGTAAAAAACTATAATTTAATCTAATCTTAATGTAATGAGAAACTTTGGGTGCAGGAAATGGAAAAAAGGTGACATTGCAGGTTAATCACTATATCATGATGGAGATTATTGATGCAAGGATAGGAAAAGAGAGGAACAATATCCCCTTTCAGGTAGGCAATTTTTTTCTCAGAAAATACCAAGTGAGCACCTTTTCCAAAATTACAGAAGATCCTTATCTATTTTGGTCAAATATGCTGACAGTTATTCCACAGAATGGGGTCGCTCGGAGCAGGATGAAAAGTGGCCCATCACAGTCAGCTTGCTTTGGCTGCAGAGCTCATCATAGGAGTCAGACAGCATATAGTGGACTGTCTTTGGAAAATGACATCTTGACACATCTCAAAATCAAATTTTTTGGCTTCACCGCAATCTCTTTATACTTTCCTATTCAGGGAGAATTTAAACAATGCAGGCTTTAGTTGAAAATATTGCAGAAATCTGATAGAGTCTATATCCTTGAGTCAACCAGCGTAAAGAATAATACGTCTCACGCTGAGGAAATAAGGAAGACTCTGCCCAGAAACCCTTGCTCATGCCTTTAATTCAGCTACCCAGTGTGTAGGAAGCCTAATTCTCTGCAGTGAATGACAATAAACGGCCTTGATACCTCTTTATCTGGTGGTGCTGAGACTGTTAAGGACCATGACCAAGATTCCCTGCAGTCCACCCACTGACCCTGACAGTGGTGGCACAAACAAGCACACGTGTTAAGCACAGCTGTCTTTTTAATAATCTGATAAACAATCGGTTCTCGTTAACATCTATGACTTTTCTCTCACATAGCTTATGTAATTGGTCCCTCTCAAGCATCATTAAGTGTTTATAGCCTTTTATAGATCAAGCTTATTTCACTTGGTCATAACCATACTTGTGACTGCTATTCAGGATGTAGACAATTGAACTCATAGAATTGGCTCCTTTAATAAACATGCTTAGAAAGCTTTACTGTCTCTTGAGAAAATATTCTAGGCCTGATTTGCTTTTTTATTTTCTATTTCACAAATTCAGAATGAGTTGTCCTCCAAAGGACAGATTTAGACAGCAAAGCATGGATGCCTATAATGAACATTATGCAGTTTCTTATAATCACTGGGGAAAAGTAGGGTGACACAGAAGATTCTTGTTACTTTAGTGAGAAAAAAATATGTATATGTATACCATGAGATCATGTTGAGGTATTCAACTTACCTGTATTTAAACAGAATTTTTAAACATGGTGTATGTAAATAAATCTATTTCCAACTAATTTGGGGGTTAACATGCTGTATATTCTTATATCAAACTCTGTGATACTTTTTAACGTTCTCTGGGAATAAATGTTTCTAGAAATAAATATTTCTATTTTTCTTTCTTTCTTTCTTTCTTTCTTCCTTTCTTTCTTTCTGAAGCTTTTAGATTAAAAAAAAAAAAAAAAGGTACAGCTGATTCCGCTTGACCACAAAGCTGAGGCACCAGGCAGTCATACGTGTTGTAGTTCAAACTGAGACATCCTAAAAGTGAAAAAGGGCTTTGTTAATACTAATTCTAGGATAACAGACATACTTCCAGAACATGTGGTCACCCTTCTCAAGCCCCAGATATGTAAGAAAAGTTAAGTTCTCTCCATGTGAAACCAAAGTGTGACATATCCGGGAATAGAGCATCTTATATTTAAAATAGAATCTGAGCTACAGGCAAAGAAACAGACAAAGAAAGCCTCAGAAGAACTTGTTTAAAATTATTTATTTTCGTGGGCACTAGAGCCATTATTAACTTTTAACATAAGAATATTTAATATTAGACACTAATTTCTTAAAGCCTTTAGATAAATATACGTAAATATTTATCATATTAGTATCACCTACCCAAATTTCCAAAGGCCAATCATGAATGTCAAAATTCGTAACTAAATTAATATCAAGAATTATAAACTCATGAATGGCAAACATGCAATTAGATTATGGCATAGCTCTGCTGCAATGTCATATTCATATTACATTCTCCTATGTCCCAATACCAAACCAACTAATGGTAAACTTTAGGGATTTTTTTATAAAGGCAAGTATAGGAATTTCATACACTTACAGCCATAGAAAAATTTAGGATAAAATCTTTATGTGAGTTATAGTATATCATAATATGAACTTTTCAATTCTGTAAAACTATCATAATCACCAAAGATATGAGTTAGTCTACCCTTGTCTAGGTGAGTTGGTGACTAGGCTTTAATTAACAGTGTGGGATACAGTTTGCTTGAAATCCATCTTGCGTTGGGCTTCTGACACGGATGAGCTTCTTGAGACATCTGTCATATTCCGAGGGTCACCATCCCAGGCATGAAGGTAGGGTTATCCATCTTAGACACTTGGGCCACTTTAGACTACCCCTCACTTTGATTTTCAACTCCTTCGACTGGCATGGTTATGAGAATACAAGGCCTATGCTTTGGGCTGCCTTGCCTTCGATTCAGTGCTCCATTCACTGAATGGGGCTGGTTAGAGATAAGGAGCAGTGGCCGCATTCTGCAGATTAAACTTCACAACAAAAACTTTCCTCCACAACCTAATGATTTCATTCCATGAACTATTTCGTCATGGTCATAGATTCTATGGTCACGACTCCATGGCTGTTTTTTGTGAAGGTTTTTTGTTTTTTCTTTTTTCTTTTTTGGCCACCCCACAGCATACAGGATTCCAAGGCCAGGGATCAGAGTCAAGTCGCAGCTGCAGCAACGCTGGTCCTTACTGGGCCAGGGATCAAACTTATATCCCAGTGCTCCCATGATGCCTCTGATCCTGTTGTGCCACAGCAGGAACTCCCAAGATGGCTATTTGCTACGTCTAGGTTCCTCCCTTGCTCAACCAATCTCTGCCTCCCCTACACCCGACTCACAAGTTTGACCTTCCTCCTGAACCATAAACCCTAACTTTTAAATGCCTACATACCTGCTTTCTGACATCAGCTAGAGATTGTCCTCATCTTTATATCAGAATGGCTCCTCTTTGATAGTCTAAAAAAGGAAGCCCCCAGCCCATGAAGCCCTTAGCCTGAGGGGCTTAGAGGGCGGTGCCCCTTTGCTGGTTTTCCTGGTAATCACTGAGCCATTCTGACATCATTCATCATTCCCCCTATCATTGTGCAAAGACTGCTGCTCTGTCCTGCCCACTGTCCATGGTGTGGTGTTGTTCCAGGACCCTTTGGTTCCAGACTGGTAAGATCTCCCATCTATTAAACTGCAGATGTCTCTGTCACTGACTTCAGGCTCTTTCTTCCATCTTGAGCGTGGGCAAGTACAAGGCTTGCAGGCCTGGATGCAGCCCAACACGTGTTCTCCATTCCAATATCCAAAGCTTACGAATTCTTCCTTCAGCTTCCTAAATGCTGTTTAATAATAAATCATTATAAAGGAAGACAGGGAGATCATCTTGCCAATTTCACACCTGTTACCAACTGCATCATTTTAGGTGAGTTGCTTATTGATGGCAAAAGACTCACATGCCCACGCACGTGTGTATACATACACACATGCATGCCACATACATGCATGCATGCCACGCACACACAAAACAACAACAACAACAACAACGGAAGACAGCTTTTATTTTATTCAATGATAACAATTTCCAATATATTTTATCAGAAGTGGAGGATGAACACATCATAGGAGCAGATACGGTGCACATCAACTTAGCTACTTTTGTCACTTAGGCTAATGTTAAGATACTACTGAGATGTTGGTATCTACACAGGAAAGAGACCTACTAGACTTGAGAAGTTTTAGTTTCATGGTGTCTCAGCCATTTCATATGCAAAGCTTTTATCTCCATCCAGGAAGAATGTAAATAGTTTATGCCTTAGCAGAAAGTATTCACCCTGTTTTTAAGCCACACTCAGCCTTAGCAAAATCGTATCCTCTTCCAGAAGAGAAAGCAGAATTCCTCTGTCCACTTGTCACTGAATAGACATTATATCTGCCTCCAGCCTTTCAGTGTCCTAGAAAGCCTATTTCTCAGTAGAATTAATTTGGTTAAGGGCCTGTCAGATAAAAGATTCATATGATCCTTCCCAGAAGCTATTTTTAAAAACATATTTCAGGGGCAGGAACCAGTAGTGTTTTTGGAGTTCAACCATCTGAATGTTTCTTGGAAACCTAGATTTGGCGAAAGGTAGCTGATAAAGCATTATTTTTTTATTCTTACTGATACATTTTTATTCGCTAAAGAGCAGAGGGACTAAAAACAGAGATTTACTTCTTTGAATTTAATTCTAAGTCATAAGAACCAATTGAAGGATTATGTGGATGTGATAAAAAATTACAGGTCATATTGGGGAAAAGTTACAGGTCATATTGGGGAAAAGTTACAGGTCATATTGTTTCTAAACAGTTAAGAATGAAAACAGGCACTCCCAGACATGTCTTATACTTTAGTTGTGGGCATATAATTTAAAAGTTAAGAGGAAAGAGACCCATAAACCATAGCAAGTCAAAAAAAGCACCCTATTCCAAAAGGATAGTAAACTCTAAAATGAAATTACAGAGAAAGTATGAGAGGGATAAATAAATAAGCCAACCTGCATACCCAGAGAGCTGTTTCATGATCTTGTATTTTAAGACTATATAGAATGGTCATACAACCAAGGATAAAAGCAAAATAAAAGTATATTACAAACCCTAAAGAACAGGTCAAGAAGGCTAAAGCTCAGGCTTAAAAAAAAAAGGTATAAAGAAAAAAATGAAAAAATGTTATTTTAGCTGTGTTGCAGCAAGAAAACATACAAGTAAGGGATGACACACTCTTTGGAATAGTTGCAAATGAGACAGGGAAGTGACATTGAAGGGATGTCTCCAAGATATGCAATATTCGGCTAAAGAAATGTTTAAGGAGTTCCTGTTGTGGCTCAGTGGGTAACAAGCTGACCTAGTAACCATGAGGGCAGGGGTTTGATCCCTGGCCTCACTCAGGGGGTTAAGGATCTAGTGTTGCCGTGAGCTGTGGTGTAGGTCACAGAGGTAGCTTGGATCTGGCCTTGTCGTGGCTGTGGCACAGGCCAGCAGCTGTAGCTCCAGTTCAGTCCCTGGCCTGGGAACTACCATATGCCACAGGTGTGGCCCTGAATAAAGGGAAGAATAAAAAGATGTTTAATCTTGATAGTTTTAAAAAAAAACCCTCAAGGACATTATTATCAGTCCCATTTTACACAGAAGAAACAAGGTCGGAGAAGTTGGTCAACTTGTAGAGGTTATATAACCAATAAAGTAGTTACATCAGATCTTCCTGACTCTAAAAATAGCAGGGGAAAGTCACCTGTCAACACCTATTTTATTTTTATGTTCACTACCAAGAGAAATGGTCTTTAAACTGAATTGAATAAAAAAATTATAACTAAAAAGAAATTAAAAATATAAATATAGAAGAAGGAAACAGAAACATTTTCTTTGGAATAAACAATGGCTCAGATGGAATTACATCCCAAGCTATTGAAAGAAAACAGTGTTCTATAGATACCCTATTATAAGATTTACCATATTTTATCCCATTTTTGGGAGCAGTTTATCTATCATTCACAATGGATTTTGGGTTCAATGGATAGCCAGCAACAAAACCAGTTCTCAATTTGTGTCTCATAATAGAACTACTGTTTTGAAATCAAGAACTGGAGATGTATTTGAAATGTTAACACAGAAATATGTACTGACATTTGAAAACAGAAAAGAGGAAAACTAAGAAGGTAACTGCTACTTGAGCATCTACTATGTGTCAATTTCAGAGCAACGCTCAGCCCTTGACCCATATTTGTCTTCTAAGCCTGGCAATTACTTGGGCAGAATATTTTACGTATTAGGAAACCAAACTTTAAAAGGTTTAAAAGTTGTCAGACCTCAGATAGCTGAGATCTGCCAGAGGGGCTGGATTTCAAACCTGTGGCTGTGTTAAAAATAAAATACTGGCGTGTTTACAGGTCAAATGATGCTGCAACAAGTTCCTTAACTGATCTAAGCTTCACCTTTCTCTTTGGCAAAATAAGAATGATGACAAAACTCAACTCACAGAAATGTGGCAATTATCTCTATTAAGAATACCCAAATGTGCAAAGTGCTCAATAATATATACAGTATCAACAATGCATAATAATGAGAAAAATTGCCTTGTTACTTAGTGTGCTATTGGGTCCTACCAGAGCATTAATAATGTGGTACTTTTCTGAGTGGCTGTGCGTTTTTCCTTGTATACAGGGAACCCTAGAGAGAAGGGAGCTTCCACCTCTACCCCTTTCCAAGACTTCATCATATAGGGGCTCAGGGAAAGTCGGAAAAGTATTAAAGTGCCACATTCCAGAGCACTTACTGTTCAGCAGATACATCGGAAGTTAATGGTACTAGAAACTGTAGACCACTGCAGCTGAGTTTTGCAAGAAGCAATCTCCGCAGGCTCATGGCATACCTGAGCAGAACCTAAAACAGAAATCTGGTGTTAAGTGGGGACAAGAGGCTTTCTTGTCAAGCCTATTCTGCGGAAGGACTAACACTTCAGATGTGCAGCTTTCCACAGAGGACAAAGCGATGCTAAGCAAGCTCTGCTAAGTATAAAGTATAGTCTAACACTCAGGAATGACTGAAGACCAAGAGACAGAGCGCATTCTCACAGACCTCAAGTGTGGGACATAACTTCCTAATTGAGGGTAGGAAAAAAAATCTAATGAATGTCTGCCTCTTATTTCTCTCTCTCTCTCTCTCTTTTTTTTATTGCATGGGCTAAAGGACTCATAAGCCAGGTAAGCCTTTCTTTCTACAAAGAGAAAACAGCTTTTTGCTACTGTTGGGACAGTATAAAATACCCAAATGCACCTGTAAAATAATTCAGAGTGTACCTGGAAAGTATCTCTCTGAAGGTCTATGAGGGCATGGGCTTGGAGAATGTCAGCATCATAAAACATCAAGGAAAACCTCAGGTTACTTGTACGGTTCTCAGAGTCACTTGGCAGCAAAATTAAATTTATTTTGAAAATTTATTTAGATATAAATTAAATATAGTAAAATTCAAATAGCCTCAGTTCATTTCATTTTACCCATATAAGTTTGTTTTCCATAAACACACCCAGATCAAGTTATAGAATGTCACTATGGCTCCAGATAGTTTCCTTCTCTTCCTCCCAGTCTATACCAACACCTACAAAGAGGAAATGACTATTCTGATTTTTATTACTGTAGATTAGTTCTATGTGTTCTGTAATTCATGTACATGGGATAGTATGGTATGCAGTATTTTCTGTCTGGCTTTTTTTGGCTCGGCATGACATTTTTGATTTGCATTTCTGTTTTTACCTATTTCAGTAGATAATAGTATAATAATCATTATTTTGATGTGTGTTATTCTATTGCACGAATATACCATGACCTAAAAAAAAAATTCTCTATGTTTCTAGTTTGTGGCTATTAGGAATAAATCTATGATGAATATCCTCGTAGAAGTCTTTTTATTGTCATGTGTACCGTGGCTCTCGAGATGTACCTGGGAATGCAATTGTTAGGTAGGCAAATGTGTAATATTATAGGAAAATTAATATGGTATAATCTCTTTTTTTAAATGATTACTCTGGTTGTTGAGTTGAAAGTAAAATGTAAGGGAGCTGGGGTGGAAACAGGAAAGCCGAATAGGAGATGACTGCAGGAATTTAGGAGATGATGAGATGACGATGGTGGTAGTTGTGAGAAGTGGTCAGATTCTGGACATATTTTGAAGGAAGAGACAACAGGCCTTTTGAATTAATTGAACATGGAGAACAAAAGAAATGTGTGAATACTGATTCTTTTTAGGAAAAGTCATTGAGATATTTAACAACTTTATTATATTTTGAACTATGGAACATGACTGACTTTGAGTTGTTTCAACTTTCAAGTGCTAAAGGAACTACACTTCTCCAAGTGAGGTCAGTAAAGTGCTGCCTGACTGAGGCTGTTCAATTTTTTTTTCTTTTTTTGCTTTTTAGGCCTGCACCTGTGGCATATGGAAGTTCCCAGTCTAAGGGTTGAATCAGAGCTGTAGCCGCTGGCCTAGCCACAGCCACAGCAACTCGGGATCTGAGCCATGTCTGCAACCCACACCACAGCTTATGGCAACTCCGGATCCCGGACCCACTGAGCAAGGCCAAATTTGGAACCTGCATCCTCATGGATACTAGTAGGATTTGTTTCCCCTGTGCCACAACAGGTACTCCCAGCTCTTCAAATTCTACCCAAAATTCCGGAGAAATTCACCCTGCTGTAACTGAGACATAATAGCATGGAAAGAAAACAATAATCAACTCGTGTTTATTTGGCTTTTATTTTATAAGAGAAGAAGTGAGAATTCCATTTCTAGAATATAATTTCTCTCTTACTGGGAAATTTATTGTGGAAGCAAAAATTTCAGAGAATATTGATCAATTAGTAGGTGATTTTTACAAATTAAACTTCTAGTAGATTTTTACCTAATATTGTCAGGAACTATGATGTTATTTGTATTTTACAAACAAAAAATAGAGGCATAGAGATTATAAATTCTTTGCCTCAAGTCACATAGCTAGAAGATACAGCCAGCTGGCCCCAGGATTCATGCTCTGAAGTACTGTACCCCGATTTAACAGAAGGTCGTGGTTGAATATTTCATCGGGAAGAAAGATACAAAAGCTTTTCAGATTTTCAAAGGAAATATCAGAGAACAAGTTTCATTATCCTAAAATGATGTTTCGCGAAGTTTTGAAAGACTCAAAAGAATTGCAAGTGAGGCATTTTTCTAAGGTGGAATTCTTTTTTTAATTTTTAAAATTTTAATAAAAATTACATATATTTAAGATGTACACATGATGTGATACACACACACACACACAGTGACAAATTACTATAGTCAAGCTAATTAACATGCTATCTCCTTACTAGTTTCCATTTATTTTGTGATGTGTACACCTGAAATCCACTGTCTTAGCAAATTTCCAACATCCAATACAGTATTATTAACTACAGTTATCGTGCTGTACATTAGATCTATAAACTTACTTATCCTATATAACCTCGACTTTCTACCCTCTGAAGAACATTTCCCCAACTTCCCTGCCCCTGGTAACCACCATTCTATTCTCTGCTCTTATGTATTTCACTTTTTTTAGATTCTGCATATTAGTTAAATCATACCTCTTTTTGTATATATCTGTATTATTTCATTTAGCATAATTTCTTCCAGATTCATCCCTAATGCTGCAAATGGAAGAATCCCCTTTTTTAAGACTGGAATATAAATATATATTACAGTTTCTTTATCCATTCATACATCAGTGGACACTTAGGTTGTTTCCATATCTTGGCTATTGTGAATAATGCTGCAGTGAACATGGAAATGCAGATAATCTCTTAATGATTTCATTTCTTAGGGTATATAGCCAAAAGAGGGATTACTGTATCACATGGTAGGTTTTTTTTTTTTTTGAGGAATCACCATATTGGCTGTACCAATTTATATTCCTACCAATAGTGTGAAAGTGTTACCTTTTTCCACATCCTCACCAACACTTGTTATCCTTTTGACAATAGTCAATAAATGTAAGACCTAAAACCATAAATCTTCTAAAGAAACCGTAGGGAACCTACAACGTCATTGGCAGTTATTATTTTTTTGGATATGACACCAAAAGCTCAGACAACAAAATAAAAATAAATAAGTAAAAATAAATAATGTAGTAGGCATGCAACTACTAAAATAAGTCATACGATTATACATTCCCCAAGAAATCAAATTATTCATTTCAGTGAAATAACCTTTAATAGTTGGACTCTTTTAAGACAAAAAAAAAAGAGAAAGAGAGAAGGTGAAGACAATGACAATAAACATCCTAAATTAGTTTTTTAAATCTCTACAGCACAGGGAAGTGTGTGTGATTGGGTCGCTACAACAGCGATTGAAGAAACATTGTCAGTCAATTATACTTTATTAAAATAAAATGAAATGAAATAAAGGGTAAAAAAAATCTCTGGAGCTGGAATCTTTAACTAGAATATTGGAATAAAACATCGGAAACTAAGTCCTCTGAGGTGTGGTGTTTAATTAAAAGGCAGAGCTCGTTTAAAAGAGTACAGTTGAGAACACAGTTCCAGTGACTAAATTTTGATCCCTGCAATTCCATACTGTTAGTTTTCATTAGATGATAGAGGAGGGTCCAGATTTAGAGGCCACAGAAAAGCAAGATCCTACAGCCCATGGTCACATAATTGCTCTTAACTTCAGCTGTTTTTAGAAAAGGAAGTTTTAAGAAATGCACTGCCTGTGATGAGGACAGAGTACAATTGCATAGGACGGGTCAAAGCAATCAAATTGCCCATGATGTTCATGTGTGTGTGTGTGAGCACACATTTTGTACTTGCCAGAGATGAGATGACAATGTTCCAACTCTGTTTCCTCCACACTGACTGTATATTCTGTATAGATACTAGACAATGCAAAGAAGAGAAAGTGTCAAAGTTATACAAGGGTGACTTTTTTTTCGGGGATTCAGTCTAATAATTATCTTGCTACTGATAACAGTAATAATAACAACCACCAACCGACAATAATAGCTATTATATTATGTAGCTGTAATATTAACCTAAGCATGTGTGCATACACACATACAGACATGCACACTCTTGTAAACGTCAAAACAAATACGGCCACTTTCTGCATTTTATAGATGAGGTAACTGAGACACAGGAATTGAAAGACTTATCCTAGCTTGGTAGCTGGTGAGTGTCAGCTGGGATTTACACCAAGACCTTTGGCTGTAGTGTCCTTCATACTCAGTTTTAGTTTAAAATTGTTTTATAATAATTTTTCTTATGTCCTTAAGAAAATGCTTCTGTGACTATTCTTAAGGAAAAAGTGTCATTCTATTTGCCATTAAATACGAGATAATTTAGGCTGATTGATTCTTAGAAGCATTTAAGCCTTTCCTGTGGCAACTTTAAGTTCTATTAATAACTCATGACCCACTCCTAAAACCACCAAGTATGTACCCTTTGACTCAGCAATTCTACTTCTAGGAATATATCCTGAGAAAAAATACTCTAGCCTTTCGTGATTCTATTCAAAGCATTGTTTACAATTTAAGTCATTATAAAAATCTAAATACCCAACACTAAGAAACTAAGTAATTTTAGTTAGAGTTATGCCATGGAACACTAGGCAGCCATTATAAATACCTTATAAAGAATACTTAATTAAATGTGAAAAATTATATGATATATTGCAAAGTGAAAAATTACAAAATGGCATTGCAATAGTTCCCTTTTGTTGGATATGAAACTGTAGTTACATATGTGCAAGTACAGCACACACAGGCACACGCGCATACACAGAAAATCTTAAAGCGTTATGTACAGGAAAATGTTTTAGTTTGTTTATTTTTGGACGGACATGTATGGGCTCTGTCATTTTCTTCTCAGAACCATTCAATATTTCTTAAATTTTTCATAATGCATATATATTATCTTTCAAATAAGAAAAACAGGGATTTAAAAGTAGAAAGAGGAGTGCCCATTGTGGCTCAGTGGGTTAAGAGCCCAATATTGTCTTTGAGGATGCAGGTTCCATCTCTGGCCTGCTCAGTGGGTTAAGGATCCAGCATTGTAGCAAGAGGTGGCAAATGTTGCAGATGCAGCTTGGATCCCTCCTTGCTGTGTCTGTGGCTTAGGCTGGAAGCTGCAGTTTCAGTTAGACCCATAGCCTAGGAACTTCCATATGCCACAGGTTTGGTGATAAATAAATAAATAGATAAATAAATAGCAGCTTATATAAATATACATGTGTAGCTCCTAATGACAGATTAAATTGCAAAGGGATAAGCAAGTCTTTATATGCCAAAAGTAATTCATCGGTAAATAATTAGACAGTAAATTATTTCTAAAAGTACATGTCAAAAAAACCTATTTGCACTTCCTGTTCTGCGTTTTGTTCACATCTCCTCATTTAACCATGACTGAGGGAACTCTCAGACATAGGCACCTCATGTTTTTATTACATGAATTTTACCTGTGGTCCAACAAGTATTTATAAAGCCCTCAAAGACAAACTACAAAATACAAACCACAAAGACCAAATGAATAGTCCAAACAATCACTGAGGGTCATTTTTATGTTGTTGCTGTAATTTCTGTAGCAGAGAACTGGTTTAACCACATTTCTCACCTGATAGTGGATGATCAGAATCTATTTCAAATTCTTCCCAAACCCAAATGCCATTTCTCTCCCCTTCTATTAACCAGCCACTTTGAATGTTAGATTTGTATCCCCAAGTTTGTGTTTACCTTTCAAACCATGTGGTACTTTTTGTGTGATGGTTTGTTTTAAATTTATAGAAATGAAATCTGTAGATCTTGTTCTGTTTCTTACATTTTCTTTTTTAGTGAAGACTTTGTGAGACATATCCATATTCTGTGATTACAACTTCATATGCCATAATGCCTGAAAAAAATGTTTTACTTATTTATTCCCTTATTGATGGACACTTAGGCTGCCTTCCTTTCTTTCCTCTCCCCTGAAACACATGAACAGCTTTGTACATGTCTACTTAGAGTCCTGAACCAGAGTTTTTCTGGGATGTTAACCTAGGAGTGTAACTGCTGAGTCAGAGGTCATACGGAGTTATTTCACAAAACAGTGGCATATATTCTTCTTGAATGACTGTGCCAGTTGATAGTCTAAATTAAAAAAAAAAAATGTTGACAATTAAAGAAATTTTGCAACTATTTTGTCATTCATGTGGGACAGAAACATTTATTTTTCAAGGAAATTTGGTCTGGGAAACATTTTAATGGGTCCTTGGGGGTTATTTAATGGCCACATAACTAGTCTGAAAAGGAAAGTTGGAGACAAGTAAATGCTAATTGTTTTGCCTGCTAATAGAAAAAGCCTTTCATTTTGGAAAATGAACTCTGTGCATGGTGATGCTTTTAGAAAAACGTATTTAATTCTTAATATGGACAAAGACTATGCTGTCTCAGGGAATTATTTGCTCTTAGAAGAGAAAGAGAAATGACTCAGGAGAAAAGGAATAGAGACAAGAGGACTAGAGGCAAAATAAGGAAACGTGCTTTTCTTCTATTAGTAGGTCCTAAAGCTTAGTGGACTTGAAAAGACAAGACCCACTAGAGAAATTGTGCCCAAACTCTAATTGACTTAGATTAATTCTGCCCTGAAAAACATCAACTATGGAAATGAGCCTCTGTAACTCCTGTATAACTACTGTGCCCAAGAATTGTCCTGTTGTAGGTAGAAGCAGATCCCAGAAATCTTCTGTTGGGGACAGAATAGTGTGGCAGAGGGTGACTTTTCTACAATGCCCCTTTGACATAACAAGGTTGCAAGTAAGAGAGCTACCAATCAAGTGGGCTTAAGTAACAAGGTCATGTACAGATCAGCTCTTCTGAAAAGTCAAGCAGTGGGGCATGTAAAGCCTAAATCAGACCCATACAAAGTTCCTATCTATATTTTGCCATCAGCAATGTTGGACTATTCATAGTTGCAAATGGCAGTGTGGCTTTGTTACAATTATCTCTTGGTTTCCAAGGAATACTGGTTCCAGAACCCCCATTAATACTCAAATCCACAAATGCTAAAGTCTCATATAAAATGGTGAGGTATTTGTGTAGGATATCTGCACATCCTCCTGTGTATGTTAAATCATCTCTAGATTACTTGTAAATATCTATCAATGTGAATGCTTTGTAAACAGATGTAAATACAATGCAAATGATACATAATTAGTCACTGGTGTGTGGCAAACAAGTTTTGCTTTTTGGAACTTTCTGAAATTTTTTTCAAATATTTTTAATCCTCACTTGGCTAAATCCACGGCCCATGGATACAAAGTGCCAGCTGTACTGACATTATTTTAGATTTTTCATCCAGGGGGAGAGGATGAGACTCTGATTATGACAAATTTCAAAAAAAGTCTCATTTAATTTCTTTGGATATAATTGGGCCACATGTTCATTTTTGAACCAACTACGTAACCAGAGGCTTGACAGCCTTTTATTTATAAGACCAATCAGAGCCTATGCCAGTCTCTGAAACAGAGAGTCAAATATATCTGAAACATTTGAGCTGAATAACAGGGGAGAGGTCATTATCTTAAATTGAAACCAGATCTGGGGGCTGTACGTATAAATTCCAAGTAAGAAGTACAATAAAGGTCTACCACAACTTCATTCTCTCAGTAATTGCTTGCCAGTTCTCATCACATATAAAAAAATAAAATAGAGAGTACCAAGGTACTTGAAGACAAAGATATATATTTTATGCCCTGGACACATATTTGGAAATATTATTTCTCGACAGCTGGTCCAGGACAGATTTTCTGCCAGAGAATGTTCACGCTTTAATATGCCGGTTTCTCGTCTTTTTCTCTTGGTCATTGTTTTACAGTTAGAAGATCCTCAATATATATAAAAAAAAAAAGTTAGTGGAATCACTAAATGAAATCACAATTATATTTCATATATTTTTCGGAGAAATTACCTTATTGCGTATCTAGGTCGTGAAAAGGATAACATAGATGCTAATATTTCCCATTTAAATTAGAAACATTGAAAGAAAAAATGTCTATTCTTCACATAAATGCATAGCTAAAAAGTCATAACTGGCCATCAGGATCATCTTATATATGTGACAAAATTATACTTTCTGATTAGAGCAAAGGAAGGCTTTTCCTAAGGCCAAAAGAAAGACACCGTCTCATCCTGTCTCTAAATAGTCTGCACATAAAAACGTATCCCTGGGAAGAAAATCAATTTTGATATATTTTCATCTTCCAACTAGGAAGCATTTTTAGACAATGCAACTCAAAATATTAAAATTAACAACCCCTAATTAACATACAGTTTTTTGTGATTATTTTTATAAAATGTTTTTATCAGAGTTTAGTTGTACTCCTTGAAAAATGTTGCTATTACAAAAAAGTAAATAGCGAAATTCATACTATGTCTTCTTGAGGCCTGCTAAAACTTATCACTAATCATGAATGTCTCTGTATAACATGGCCCTTTACTATATGACAAAGTTAGCATATGGGGTCACTCCTACTGTTGAGTTCGTGAATAAGGTTTTCAGGGGATAAGAAAATGCGTCAATGCTTGAATGTTTATCAAATGCCGGGCATGATGGCTCATAGTAGAGATAACTAGCATTCTTTTTTTTTTCTTTTTATGACTGTACCTGTGGCATATGGAAGTTTCTGGTATAGGGATCAAATCTGAGCTGCAGCTGCAGCTTTCACTACAGCCATGGCAATACCTGATCTGAAATGTATCTGTGACCTATGCTGCAGCTTATGGCAATGCTAGATCCTCAACCCAATGAGCCAGCCTAGGGGTAGAACCCACATCTTCACAGAGACAACATCAGATCCTTAACCCACTAAGATGCAATGGGAACTCCTAAATGTGTCAATTTTTAATCAAGAGCACAAAGTGTCCAAGTATGGAGCAGGTCATAATGAAAAGGGGTAGAAAACAAAAATGTATTTGACATATGTCAGATATTATGCAAGATGATTTACTTACCAGAACTCTTTAAATATCTAATCGTGTATGGTGAGTCTTAAATAAAGTAAAGTAATGAAGGCAATAAGTCAGTAAAACAATTGGCATGTTATAAGAAGTTTTCACTGAATACAACCACCTTAGAATTCAAATCATTTTCAAGTACACATGGAAATTCACCAAGATAGACTATATGTTGGGCTAATAGACATGTCTTAATAAATTCAAAAAGATCAAAATCATACAAGACATATAATTTGACTACAATGGAGCTAAATAGAAGCCCATAGTAATAAGACTATCTAATAAAATCTAAATTATCTGGAAAATTTAAAACACACTTCTAAATAATTAATGAATCAAAGATTACATCACAGGGAGTTCCCGTCGTGGCGCAGTGGTTAACGAATCCGACTAGGAACCATGAGGTTGCGGGTTCGGTCCCTGCCCTTGCTCAGTGGGTTAACGATCCGGCGTTGCCGTGAGCTGTGGTGTAGGTTGCAGACGCGGCTCGGATCCTGCGTTGCTGTGGCTGCGGCGCAGGCCAGTGGCCACAGCTCCGATTAGACCCCT
>PVHT021183585.1:487241-536183 GCA_004024745.2 Catagonus wagneri
AGAGAAAATTTGAAAATATTTTGAGATAATGACATTTAAAACATATATAAAATCTGTTAGATAATTAAATCAGTGCTAAAAGAAAATCATATAGCTTTTAAAATACTTGTATAAAAAAGAAAAACCTAAAATCAGCTACCTAAAGTTCTGGAGAAAGAAGATCAATACAAATCAAAGTAGAAAAGTGGAAAATAATAAAAACCTGAATTACTAAATAGAACATAGACAGATATTTGATAAGACTAGCAAAGCCTAAAGTTAGTTTTTGAATAGATGAATGGGAAAAGAAAAAAGAAAACACAGGAAAAATTTAAGCAAACAAAAGTCACCATTACCGTAAATAAAAATGGTTTTATAACCACTGGTCTTTAAAACCCAAAGGATAAGAGAATATTATGAACAACCTTATGCCAAAAAACTTCAACAATTAATGAAATGTAAATTGGCTATTTTAAAATTTTGTGCAGTGGAGAACATCTGAATAGCCCTCTGTCTATTAAAATATTTTTTTTTGATATTTTTGTCTTTTAGCACCACATCCATGGAATATGGAGGTTCCCAGGCTAGGAGTGCAATCGGAGCTGTAGCCACTGGCCTACATTTCAGCCACAGCAACACTGGATCCGAGTCACGTCTGCAACCTAAGCACTGCTCATGGTAACGCAGGATCCTTAACCCACTGAGTGAGGCCAGGGATCGAACCCTCATCCTCATGGATGCTAGGTCGGGTTTGCTAACCTCTGAGCCATGACAGGAACTCCAAGATCTTAAAATTGTTATCTTAAACCTTCTAATATCTTACATAACAATGAAATACTGATTTTTTTCTTCCCGAAGTCGTGACTAATTCAAAGAGGTCCACTCTTACCATTTCTATACAACAGTGCAGTGAAGATTCAAGTCAGTGTAAATCAGGCTAAAAGGAAAATAAAATGCAGAAATATCAGGTAAAAATAAACCATCCTGTTTACCAATGATACACTTATTTAATTAGAATAACTTTCAAATCTACAAATCTATTAGAACTAATTAATTAGTTTGGTAAGGTAGTGGGATATACTATTAATCTAAGAATCAATGGATCCTCACTTGATGGCAGCAAAAACTGAAAAACAAAATTTCAAAGTATCCATGTACCATGGCATCAAAAACTTAAAATACCTATGAAATTATGTGCAAAACATTCAAGATCTCTGCATTGAAACTGAAAACACTGTTGACTGAAATTAAAGGAGACTCAAACTAAGAAAGATACTACCTTAATGAACTGGAAAACTCAATACTGCTAGGATTATAATTCTCCCCAAACTGACCTACAGATTAAATGCAGTTCCATTTCTGTATTAATTAGACAAATAGATTTTAAAATGAATATGGAATACAAACAAACTAGAATAACTGAAGCAATCTAAAAAATAAGAACAATATTGAATTTATTATAAAAGCTATAGTAATCAAGAGAGTTTGGTAGGAATAAAAATATATTTATGTAAATCACTGGAGCAGAATAGATAGTTTAGAAGTAGACACACACATATATGTTAAACTAATTTTCGACAGACTTGACTCAATGGAAAAAAGGTCTTTCAATATATGGTGGTATACCAATAGCATTTCTGTACGAAAAAAAAAAAAGAACATAAGCCCTTACCTCATACCATTGGCAAGTATTAAATCAAAGTGAATCACATATCTTAAACTAAAATATAAAACAATAAAGTTATAGGAAAACCGAAATAAATATTTACAATTTGGCTGTGAGCAAATTTTTCTTATGTAGAAATAAAAAAAAAAAAATACCGGAGTTCCCGTCGTGGCTCAGTGGTTAACGAATCCGACTAGGAACCATGAGGTTACGGGTTCAGTCCCTGGCCTTGCTCAGTGGGTTAAGGATCCGGCGTTGCCGTGAGCTGTGGTGTAGGTTGCAGATGCGGCTTGGATCCTGCGTTGCTGTGGCTGTGGCGAAGGCTGGCAGCTACAGCTCCTGTTAGACCCCTAGCCTGGGACACTTCATATGCTGTGGGTGCGGCCCTAGATAAGGCAAAAAGACAAAAAAGACAGAAAAAATACCCAACATATACGGAAAGAATGTGAAGAATTGGTTTTCAGGAAATTAAAATACTTTTGCTCTAGGAAAAACACAGTGAACTGGAAGAAAGTATACCTAAGGTATATATGAGACAAAGAATTTTATCCAGGAATATAAAGAACTTTTACAGCTGAAATAAAAAGATAGCCTAATTAAAAAATGGGGAGAAGATTTGAATAAACATTTTACAAAAGAATATAGATGACTCATGTGCATATGAAAAGATGCTCAACTTAAATTATCAGAGATACACAAATCCAAACTACAATGACATATGACTAAGTAACTACTAGAATAACTGTTATGATAACTATAATAATAACTATTATTATTAATAACAATAACATCTAAAAATACTGAGTGTTAGCAAGGATACAAGACAGATTACTGGTGAGAAGGCAAAATTGTATAGCTACTCTGGGTAACAGTGTAAAAGTTTCCTATAAAGTTTAATATGCATTTACCATATGATGCTGTTATCCATGTTTAGGTATTAACCTAAAAGAAATGAAAACGTAGCTATCAACAAAGACTTGTATATAAATATTCATAGGGCCTTTACTTACAATAGACCAAAACTAGAAACAACCCAGATAGCTATGAACTGGTGAATGTAGAAACAAACTGTGGTGTATTCATACATGGAGTACTATTCAGCAATTAAAAAGGAAACAAGGAACTATCCATACATACAACATGGATAAATCTCAACATCATTTTAGTAAGTGAAAGAAGCCAGGCAAAAAGAAGGGTACATATGTATTTACATAAAATTCTAGTAAATTTATTAAAGAAAGGATATTTATATAAAATTCTAGAAACGAAAGCTGATCTATAGTGACAGAAAGCAGATTAGTGATTGCCTGAAGAAGCAGATAGAGAAAAGAATGGATGACAAAGGTAGACTAGGAAAGGTTTGAAGGTGATAAAATGTTCATTATCTTGATTATTATGATAGTTTATACACACATCCCAGCTTAAACTGTGCATCTTAAATATGATATTATATTATACTTTAATTATATCTCAATAAAATTATAAAAAGCAAAGAAAAGGTGAGAAAAAAATTATTCCTTCAGTATGAACTTGTCACACAGCAACGTTTATGCCATTGCCTTCCAGAAATCTACAAAGCTGTGTTTGGCATAACAACTTGCAACTCTGAACAATTGCAGGTAATAGAAAACATTTTCCTTTGGTAAGCAGTGATTGTCTAAAGGACACAGAACACTTCTATATCTCACTTTGCCTACCAGCACTCCTTGAAATTCTATACCCAGAAATCCATTATTTTCTTCTTTGATATTACAGATATGAACATGCCAAGACCTGCAAACACACAGGTTTGTAGTAATGAAAGTGACTAACAATACTGACATAGTAATAACTGCCATCAAAATTCAGATTTGTGCTTTATAATTACCATTTTTTCACATACTATGTATTTATATATAGTATGTATATACGCACACACACACATTTTCCTTAATGGGCAAAAGCTATAAGATTATCCTTGTGTCAACAGAGTTTCTCTAATTTACTTTTTCTATTTTTCTAAAGCTCTTTTAGCATAATGCTCATTTTGTTTTCCTCCCTCCATTAAAGTTAGATTAACCTTGAAAAATTGTTGCCGAAAACCAGTGAGGAGTTATGTGAACTGAGAATCTGGTGTCAACACAGCTCCTTATAGTTGAAGCTTCACTTAATTACCACCAACTTGGACTGGTGGGAACATTTATCTTGAAACATTAATCAAAACTGTACACAAACTGAATAGACCATTTTTCTAAAATTACTACTTTCTATGAGAAAAGTAATTAATTAGCTGATTATTTGGTATGAAGGATAAAAGATACTTCTGCTTTTACTGTATTTACTCTGATAATAAACAGAAAGTTTTAGTACTTAATGTTTATTCACTCTCTGGCAGCTTTCCTAAGTACCAAAAAACAGTTGTGTTTAAAGTGCCAAAGATTTCCTAGCAGTAGAAGTCAAATACTTCCAGTAAAGTTCTTATATAACTTGATCTTTAGAGTAACTACACATCACTGGAGACAATTCATAATTTTAAAGTTGAAAGTGGCTCCAGAGATTACCTGAGCACTTGCCTGGTTTCCCAGGTGAGTCAGTGCAGCCCAGGTATCTAGTGACTTCTGCAAATTAAAAACCTAAGTCACTTATTTTATTTTTCCCTTTATGCAATTCTGTAACTTCTTCCTTTAGCCTCTGGTCTAATGGCTTATTAAATTAATACCACAGGGGATGATAGCGAGTGGCTTATTTTAAGATGTGATATTTGTACTTTGAGTACCCCAAGGAATACAGGTACAGGATGACACAGATTGAAAAATAATTAATTCTCCCCAACCTGTCTTCCAATATGCACTATCCAATATTGTAAAAATATTATAGCTTCTACGTTATCTAATATTACCAAAATAGGTTCAGAATTTTAGTTGCTAGTCAGATTTGTTTCTGCTGAGCCACGACGGGAACTGATTCAAAATTTTAGTATCATCAAGGGTAATTCCTGCACACATTACATGTTACACGTTTCCTGGTTCAAGGACCCAATAATCACTAAGTATAATACCAGATTAATTACTTACTGCTTGAATGAGACAGGATCTAATTTAAGTTTTAAAGAGTTTGTAGTTGCTTCTGTGAAGCGGAGAATTTGTAAGAGTGTCAAGAGTAGAGATAAGGAGTTAAGTATCTGCTGCCATAGTGTGTTGAGACTGAGAATAGGTCCATAGCAAAGAAGTGGATGTATCTGGATCTTATTTCAAATGTGATGTTGACAGATTGGTCATTAGTGATAAGAAAAAGAGAAATTATGGATGGCCTCTAGGTTTGGGTCCTGGATGACTGAATGGATCATGATGCGATTTAATGAAATAGAGAATATCAGGCAGGAGAGAAATGATTGGATCTGGATGATGCCAATATAAAAAATCTCTTTCTGATATAATAAATTTATGGTAAAACTGAATGAAGTCAAGGAGGTAGAAAAAGTCAATATTAAAAATAAAACTGGGGAGTAATCAGTGTTGACTGCAATAAAAATACATAGCACAAGAGCTGTGAGTTTCAGTTTCAGGGGAGTATAGCCTGGGAGACAGCCTCTCAGATAGCTCTGAGGAACTGCTCCCAAGAGGTCAAAGGGCAGGTCAGCATACACATGATTTTGGGTAAGTGGTACATTCAATCAAACACATGTCTTGGTAGAAGGTTACTGCTAGTTACTAGGCACAGATATCTTAGTTAAGGATTTCAGTGCTCTAAGTATGGGAAGATGCAAGAAGTTCCCAAATTTTTCTCCTGAAAATATCTAACTCTCTGAAGATTTGTTCTGCCACTTTTCCCAGAGCACAGAATGTCGCATTGCTGATCTCAGCTCTGAACTCTTTTCAGGGTGTATTGAAAGTCAGGGACTATAGTGGCTACAGATTCAACCCATGTAGACCCGGAGGTAATCCTTTAGTTGACATAGGCATATACATGGTATTTAAACACAAGGACTAGACTTAATCATGAGGAAAATTAGGTAAAACCATGACATTCCAACATTTTAGAGAGAAAATGATATCTAAAAGATAAGACAGAGAAGGAGCATCAGGCAAAGTAAAAGGAAAATTTGTGAATATTTTTTGTTAGAGAAACCATAGATTAGCCATCAGGAAAATGCATAGGAAAACCACAATTGAGGAATTCTCCTGTGGCTCAGTGGATTAAGGATCTGGCATTGTTACGGCTGTGCCTCTGGTTAGAGCTGTGATGTTGGCTGGATCCCTGACCAGGGAACTTCCACAAGCTACAGGTATGGCCAAAACGAAAAACAAAATAACAAATAAAAAAAATCCACAATTAAGTTACCACATCACACAAACCAGGATGGCTATAAGAAAAAATGAGAGATAATAACAAGCATTGATGACTACGTGGAGAAATTAAAAGGAGGATAAGTTACTTGTGAGAATGATAAATGGTATAGCCATTTTAGAAAACATTCTGGCAGTTTCTCAAAATGTTAAACCTACTGTTAGTTACCTTGTGACCAAGCAATTCCATTCTTATATACCCAAGAGAAATAAAAACATATGCACCCATATGAAAACTTGTACATAAATATCCATAGCAATATTACCCCAATATAATAGCCCCAAATTAGAAACAACCCAAATGTCCATCAACTGATGAATTATTAATGTGTATTATATCTATGCAACAGTATATTAGTCAGATAAAAAGGAACGAAATACTGATGCACCCTATAACATTGATGAACCTTGAAAACACTATGATAATTGAAAGAAACCAGTCGCAAAAGGCCAGGCAGAGTTGTTGCTGTTGTTTTTATGATTGTCAACACAGGTGTGAAAATTTATTCAGTAATGTTTGACTATCACACTCTATGTAGGTAGTAAGTAAGCAGATAACTGGGTTTAAACATATTTGAAATTTTCTAAAAATATTCTAGTAATGGAAGAAGCAAAGAGCAAGTAAACATGATATTCTGTGATGACAGCTTTTTGGACCATGGCAGCTAGGTAGGTAAAAGAAAACATGAGGTGCACCTTAATGAAAAAGTTATAGAGTCAACATACGTCTCAATCAGAAAATAAAAAAATTTCAACATGGAAGTAACTGAGAAAGTGAGGTGGGGATGTATTATGTATATATTCAGAGTAATATGTTTTAAAGAAGAGATTTGAGGTCCTGAGGCATAAGAGGTGGTAAGTCTAGGGTATCAACATGAAGGTTTATGACAAAGCTCAAGCAGAAAAAGCTGAGCAGGAGTAGACGTCAAGAATGTGAGAAGACAAGGCATTGCATGAATCATCCACATAGAAACTGAAGTCACAAAAATTAATGTGAGAATGACGGGGGAAGAGAGTAAATCAGAATTTAAAATCTTCAAGTAATAAAGGGAGAGTGACTTGAAAATTGATAGATGACAGAAATAGGGAAAGAGAGCAAGTGACATAATCTGATGACAAAGAATCTGCATCTTTTGGAGGTGGAAGGAGGAGAAATTGTCTAGAGGCAATAGAACGCAAAAGAAACTCCAATTTCTTTGCTAGGGTCCCAGGGTTTTCCAGAAACTTACTAATGGTATATCTTCATTTCCATAAAAATAAAAGAAAAGTTGGGAAGGTAAAGCATGAGACATTCCATAGTTTGGAATAATGATTTGGGTAATGACCTGTGATTGGACCTGGGCTTTGGAACTCAATGAAAGAAGCAAACATGATGCTGTTCACTTTTGGTTGACTGTAGGATAACAGTTCAAGTTGTCATCCTTAGGATTTTACTGGAAGTTATGGACTTGCTGTGCTACTCTCTCTACTCCTGCAGTTTACAGTGAAATGGCAAGAAAAATTAGAGACACATCCCTATAAATTGGCAATGTGAGATCAAAGTCTTTTTATAAAAAAAATCCTCCAAGACTGTTTTTGTATCAATAAATCTCTTGATCAGATTTGGCAGTCTAACTAGGTTCCATCATGAGTACAAAGAATCATTGCTTCATTAAAACTCATGGTGTTCCAAACAGGTTTAGTTTGGAATATTTTCCTTTGTATGATTAAAATCTTAGTTGCTATTTAAAAAGATAAAGTCTGATATGTTCGCATCAAAGTAAAACATAATTTGAGGTCTTAGTATTCTCATCCACCACTTCTCTTGTTCTGTTAACTCTGCTTCCTCTTCTTCCAACAGCCTAAAAGCTAATTTCTAAGCAATTTGAAAAATCAAGATAATTTTTTTCTGCAAAAAAAATCTATCTGTCAATATTTACCTTTTGGCACTTCCACTGGAATCATATTTCTAAGGTGGAGAAAAATATTGGTTTAAAAGTATCTACATTAAAGCTATTTTTAAAGAATTAAATTTATTGATAAATAGCTTCAATATAAATACATTCCAGAAATATTATTTAGTGCTTTTGGATAGCTTCTGGCTATTTCTAACCAACCTGACTTGAAAAAAATGTGGATAATATGCAGAGAAAGAGTGGGTGGTAAGAAAATAAACTTGAATGAAATATAATCTGTGACCTTTTCAGACTAATAACCTAAAACTCTCTAGCATGGGGATAAGAAAATAGATTTTTGATGAAAACAGCTTTGAAGAAAAATAAACATTTCTGATAGGCAACTAGAGAACCATCAAGTCATTATCCACATTCAGTTTCTTGATCCTAATTATAGCTGCCTCATGGGTTGACGGCTGAATATTGACAGCACAGTTACTTACAATAGAAAAAAATATCAGAATTGACTTTTGAGAATGGTAAACAAAAGAAAATTTATAATTTTATATTACTCATCTGCAAGACAAATGAAAATAACAGATTATGTAATTGAAAATGTTTTTAAAAGATTCTTAAATAGTGGAAGAGAGAATTATTCTCTTTTATGGCATAAGGAAATATTCTGTCCTTAATGACAAATAAATTGAAATAAAACTAGCTATTTTTCTCTTTATTTTGTCTCATGAATAATTGTACCTATTTTCCCTTGCCTATTCTATTTTTGTCTACTTTATAAGACTGAATGTTCTATGAGATATATCTGATGTAGAAATGGTGATAGAATTTTAAGGACAGAGAGTTGTACTGGGTTTTATACTTCTCTTTTATCTTTCAAAACCATTGCTATAATTCTCCATATATGGTAGATGCTTAATAAACACTCATATTGCTAAAAGAGTTTTTTATTAGTCATGAACCTTATCCAAAATAATTTCAATTAAATCAATTCAATTCAATGTGCATATTTATCAGCATCTTCTCTATATCAGGGATCAAGATACATAAGGTCCTGGTATTTTCAAGGTGCTTACACTCTACTTATGAAAAATTCAATTAATAAGCAAAAATATTATTTCTGATTGTAATATGTGTCAGGAAAGAAACAGAGTGATGGGAATAACCAGTATAGGGGGAGTGATCAGAGAGACTCCTTAGCAGAAGAACTGAGTAGCCATTTTAATGAAGCAGAATGAGACATGAAAATACCTTTGATAACAGTGGTCTGACAGGGAATAGCAAGTGCCAAGGAATAACATTTGCATATTTGAGAAAAAGCAAGGTGGATACTTGCCAGGCCATTGTGGTGAAGAGATATAACAGAAGAGGATGAAGTTAGAAAGTTAGGTAAGGGCGTTCCCATTGTGGCCCAGCAGATTATAAACTGGACTAATATCCATGAGGATCAGGTTAGATCCCTGGCTTCACACTAAGGATCAAATTGGAGTCACAGCTGCCAGCCTACACCACGGCGACAGCAACACCAGATCCGAGCTGTATCTGAGGTCTACACCACAGCTCATATCAACACTGGATCCTCGACCCACTGAGCAAGGCCTGGGAGTGAATCTACATCCTCATGGATACTAGTCAGATTTGTTTCCACTGAGCCACAATGGGAACTCCAGGTTTATATTTTAAACAGATCATTCTAAGTTTTGTATGGAAAATAGATTTCAGGGAAAGCACAGTCAAGGAGATGAAATGGTAATCTATTGCAATACCCTAGGCAAGATGAGATGGCCTTGATTAACCTCGTAACTGAAACATGGGATGATGAGAAGATCCAAGGTGCATATGTGGAAATTAGCATTGATAGGATCTTCTTATTAACTGGATTTTCTTATTTACTGGTATGAGATAGAATGACAAGACCAAGTGTACTCCAGGTGGTTAGCCTGATCAAAGTGATGAAAAGCAGACTGTGATAAAAAAAATATTGATCTCAAAAGTAGAAATTTACCATTGTGGCGGAGTTCCCTTCATGGCTCAGTGGTTAACGAATCTGACTAAGAACCATGAGGTTGTGGGTTCGATCCCTGGCCTTGCTCAGTGGGTTAAGGATCCGGCGTTGCCGTGAGCTGTGGTGTAGGTTGCAGACACGGCTCGGATCCCGCGTTGCTGTGGCTGTGGTGTAGGCCGGCGGCTACAGCTCCTGTTAGACCCCTAGCCTGGGAACCTCCATATGCCGCGGGTGCAGCTTTACATAAAGGTAAAAAGACAAAAAAAAAAAAAAAGAAAGAAAGAAAGAAATTGAAAGTATTTTACCAACATCAGCCAGTAGTCTAATGTTGGAGAAATATAATTTTTAAGCACTTCAATTGTCAGATTAAGTATTATGTTAGGCAATCACAGACAGAAACAAATGAAGCATAACTTGTCTAAATTCAGACATAATTCATAAGTTGGTCCCAAGCTAAGATCTTTGGCTTTGGTTTACATGAAAGCCAGAAATAAAATCAATGTTGCTTCAATTTTCTAACATAACTTCCCTAAGTCTTTGCTGACCACTTATTCTCTAGAATTCTTTTCCAATAATAGCAAGTACACAGAGAGTTATTTATCTTTGAGGAAAAAATCCAACATAAACATATTTATGAACTGTTATCTTTATTTTTTTTATTTTTTTGTTGAACTGTTATCTTTACACTTTATTGATATGAATTATTGGTTTGTATATGCTAGTGCCTAACCCTCAACCTGGTAAAAAGAAACAGAAATAATGAAAATGCAAATTCCTTTTTTAAATTTTTTTTTTTTTAAAGGCTGCACCCATGACATATGGAAGTTCCCAGGCTAGGGGTTGGATCAGAGCTCCAACTGTAGGTCTACACCACAGCCATAGTAACGCTAGATCTAAGTTGCACCTGTGACCTACACCACAGCTTAGGTTAATGCTGGATCCTTCACCCCCTGAAGGAGATCAGGAATCAAACCCACATCCTCGTGGACACGAATGGGGCACTTAACCTGCTAAACCACAACAGGAACTCTAAAGTTACCTATATTCTGTTTTATCTCTTTCTATAATGATTGTCCAATCAGCACTGGGTAGGAAGATGATCTTTTTTTAATACTCTATGTAGCATGGACAGGCAGGAAATATAGAGAAAAACAGTAATCTGAAACAATGTACACTACAGTTGCAGAAAAAAACTGTGACAATGAAAAAATTCCAAAAAACTGGACTTCAATCTTCATTAAAGAAAAGAAGAACACTTGGCAGTTCCCTGTGTGGCTCAGCAGTTAACGAACCCAACTAGGATCCATGAAGATCTGGGTTTGATCCCCGGTCTTGCTCAGTGGGTTAAGGATCCTGCATTGCTGTGGCTGTGGTGTAGGCTAGCAGTTGCAGCTCCAATTCGATCCCTAGTCTGGGAACTTCCATATGCCACAGGTGTGGCCCTAAAAAGACGCCCCCCCCAAAAAAAGAAACAGACTCCCCAAAATGTCAATTCACTCCTCAGGTAGCAAACTTAAGAGCCTTTTGGCTAAATCCAACCTAAGGGCATGTTCTGTTAGCTCCCAAATTGTTTCTTTTCAATAAATTTTGATTGATTGTCAATATTCAACAATCAAAAGATTTTACATCTTTTTCTTTAATTTGAAATAAATTGACATCACTGGAAAAAAAGATCTGTATTCTTATAAGACAGTTGGTAGGAGCTGGTTAAATGCCATGTCTAAATTTTAGCTGTATGCTGCATTCCCAGAAAATGCGCTGCTGTATCCCAATTATTTACAGCAGGTGTCAAAGTAGTCCAAATCGAAGCTGGACACTCATCTGTCTTTTCCTTGTTGTCACTCTCCTTCTCCTATAATCTATCCTCCACACATCAGTATCAATTTAAATAATCTTTCAAAGTGGAAATCAGATAGTATCATTCCTCGATTTAAATGTCCCCAGTGACTTCACATGGTCCTTAGAATAAAATCTGACCAAACTCAGCTCCACCTAAACTCAGGCTGATTTTTCGAGCCAAGGGTATTCTATGAACGAAAATAACACATGTTGAGTATAGCATTCATTTTTGGTAAATGGTACTTTGTAAACCTAACTTAGAATGGTTATTATGTAATTTACTTTTAATACAAAAATAGAGGATCTCATAATATGATCATGTAATGTTACTTTTTTTTAGTGTATTTTAAACAAATTTAGCAACCAACTTTTATTGGGACTGTAAAGGGAATTTTTGTTTTATTTTAAATTATATAATCTAGAATATATCAGCAGGGTTACTGAAAAAAAAAACCTTTCAGAGTCATCCAAGAAGGAATTTATTTTTAATAAAAAGAAGTTCTTTATATAGAAAATAGTGAATTCTTGGAAAGGAAATTACTAAATCCCCGAAGTAAATTATAACCCATCATTTGCTATTAGTTGTTGTTAAAATAGTCTCAAGTTTGAGCCTGACATTTCAAATATTGGCTGAAATTTCAACCATGTGACTTCCACTAAAGGCAATTAATTGAGTTAATATTTCCCAAAATAATTCCTTGAAAATTATCTAGTCTGACTTTTAAGGTCAGAGGCTGAGAGATTAGTATCTTACTTTTCTTTAATTCTTTGTCAAAGCAAGAATTATAGTAAAAGGGGAACCGTTTTGTTTTGGTTTTTATTTTTCTCAAAGATGAGAGGTATCATCTGGAAGAATAAATATAGTCTTATAACTAATTTTTTTTTTCTTTTTCCATCCTCCTCTTTCATGTACCTATTCAATTCTGAATACACAAAGTTCCCATGAGCAGATACGTGGGAAGAAAAATAGTAAAATCAGGTTTGGAAGTGGCAGAATCCTAGGTACTTAATACATTTCAGTTAATCCCCTCTATGTGTAAAAAAGAGCTCTACTTATGCTGTACGTTCAGAGTTTTTATATTTGTCTTATCCTGATGTTTTATTTATTTATTAGCCTCATCATCTTAGCAATAGAAATTGTACCTTTTTGTAACATTCCCTGATATAATCACTCAAATTTCATTTATCTTTAAAGTAGGAACAAATAATCCCTTAGTGACCCAGAGATTTAAGAAGCCAACTGGTATCCATGAGGGTGAGGGTTCGATCCCTGATCCTGCTCAGTGGGTTAGGGATCTGGCCTTGCTGCACGCTGCATTGAAGTTTGCAGATGCGGCTCAGATCTGGCATGGCTGTGGCTGACCTGTAGGCCAGCAGCTGAAGCTCTGATTTAACTTCTAGCCTGGGAACTTCCTTATGCCATGAGTGTGGTCCTAAAAAGCAAAGCAAAGCAAAAAAAAAAAAAAAAAAAAGTGAACAAATAACTGCCACCTATCACAGTGATGGTTGTGAGGGTTAAAGAAAAAGATGAAGACAAAGGAATTTGGTAAACTACCCAGCTAGGAAAATATTATTACTCTATGTCTATCAAATGCTGATTTTTTTAAAAAGCTTTGGAAGAATAATCAAGCAGTCATTAGAAGCACTGCTTGTCTAATGGCTTTTTGTATTTTTTTGATTATTTTTGAAGAAGTCCACTTAAATTATCCTTCAAAATGTAATCATCTGAAAGGCAGAATAAAAATATCCCTTGGACGCTATGTTCCAAAGCAAAGTACCTCTACTGATGTAGGCACTTAATAAATGTTTTCTTCATCATAAATGTCCTTGGCTGCTATGTACCTACAACCAACGGCAGAATGCCTGAAATTGTTCTCCACATGATATGTAACTGTTAGAAATATTTTTTCTTATTCTTATTTTTATGCATTCCAATGAGAAAAAGTTATATAATTTTTCAGTATCAAGGATGAAAGTGTGAAGTAAAATATTAGACTCTTGAACTTTCCTTTGTAACCTGGAAAATGTGTGTGCTTGTGTGCGTGTGTCTACATATACACATATAATCTTTAGGACCTATATTTGAGTCAAGTTAGAGTAATATATAGATCTTTTTTTTTTGGACTTTTGTAGTATTTCACCAGCTGCTATATGGTATCTCACATATGTGTAAATATTGTAAATATAGAATTGTTTTGTGACTCCTGAGAGATTTGGAGCAAAAGTCTGGGGAAATTGTGTAAGTGGGGTCCATCTGAGGCCAATTCTTCCGCAAAAGACATTTGCAACTGTACCAGTAATTCCAGTTCCCAGTTTTACTTCATTTTCATCAAAATTCCCCAATACAAACAAGCTTCATGCTGTGATAAAAGCTGTGGGTGCCAGAGTTCCCTTTGTGGTGCAGCGGAAATTAATCTGACTAGGAACCATGATGTTGCAGGTTGAATCCCTGCCCTCACTCAGTGGGTCAAGGATCCGGTGTTACCGTGAGCTGTGGTGTAGGCCACAGACGTGGCTCAGATCTGGCATTGCTGTGGCTGTGGAGTACGCCGGCAGCTACAGCTCAGATTAGACCCCTAGTCTTGGAACCTCCATATGCTGCACCAGTAGTCCTAAAAAGACAAAAAAAAAAATGTGGGTGCCAAAACATCTAGAACCTTGTCACAGCTCTACCATAATATTCTCTGTGTCTGGCAGTAAATCACTTATAAAATATTATCTTTTCAATATTTATCATGTCAAGAATGGGAGATTTGAACCTGAAGCTATTCTCGAAATTTTAAAATTTTACATTTTATTTTAATTTTAATATTTCATATTCTCTGATTAAACGTGGAATTTCTCTCTAGTTCTTAAGTATTTGTAATCTCCTTAAGCCTCAAAATGTTCAACAATAGTTTACCTGCTGTACAGATTGTCTTCCAAATACTATTTAGCTTTGGGACACCCTGAAATCCAAAGATTTCCTCTGTTAGTCCATCGGTGGGCTGCAAGATTTCTGTGTTTCTTTGAAACTGTATTTCAAATGGTTTACATATTTACTTTATTTTAGAGAGGAGGAGTTACAGATTTAATCAGATTTTCATTGGTGTGTACTGGCAAAGAGATTTCGATTTTGGGTACCTAAATAGACCAAACATAGCAGTTTAATACTAGTAGTACTGTCTATAAATGACATCATGAGCATGCACAGAATTTTTTTTTTAAATTCCAGCCAATTTGTCACTGTCCTTGATTCCAGACCACAAGATTGCCAACGTGAAATCATACTACATTAAGGCTTTATCGTTTTAAAATTCTACATATGATAAAATTTACTATTTTGGAGTACCCATTATGGCGTAATGGAAATGACTAGGAACCATGAAGTTGCGGGTTCGATCCCTGGCCTCACTCAGTGGGTTAAGGATCTGGCGTTGCTGTGAACTGTGGTGTAGATCACAGATGCAGCTTGGATCTGGAATTGCTGTGACTCTGGCATAGGCCGGCAGCAACTGCTCCAATTAAACCTCTAGTCTGGAAACCTCCATATGCTGCAGGTGCAGCCCTAAAAAAAAAAAAGAAAGACAAAAAAGACAAAAAATAAAAAAGTAAGTAAAAATAAATTAAAAAATTTTTAAATTTTATTATTTTAATCAATAGTTATTGGGCCTCTTATATGTACTAAACATTCTTCTAGCTTTATAAGGAGTCAATCTGAGAAACAGAAAGGCCAGTAACGCTGGCTGGCAAATGGTGAGCAAGGACACAGTTGGTACATGATGAGGTCAGAAAGTGAGGCAAAAATCAAATTATATAGGATATGGGGAGAAACCTGAATTTTATTCTATTGGCAATAAAAGCCACTGAAAGGTTTTCAGAAAGTGGATTCTTAGGTATGATTTATATTTTAAGAGAGAACTCTACCTATTAAGGAGAAATCATTTCACATAAACAAATGTAGAAAAAGAGAAAATACATAGGAAGCAAACATAGTAATTCAGGAGATAGATGCTGTGACTAGAAGAGGAGATAGAGTGACAGTATATGAATGTAACAGATCTATTTTTGAAGTAGAATAAATAGAACTTGCTGACTGCTTAAATTTGAGCTTAACTGGAATAACAGGGTATTAACAGCATTTTAACTTGGCTTATGTGGAAGATCACGGATTTAGCTCTGAAATTAGAAAAGTCAACTTTTGCAGCAACTACTGCACAAGGTAGCATAAATTGAAATTGGATGTGAGTTCCTCCAACAATTATATAAAAGAAAACTTGTTTTCATGATTTTATTAAACCCCAATGGTCTCTGAAATTCTTTCAGAGGATTCACAAAGGAAAAGTTATTTCCATGATAATGATAAGGTTTTTATTTACCTATTTAACAGTATTGGCATTTGCACTGATGGCATAAAAGCAACAGTGAATGAAATTACTAGTGCCTTACCTCAAATAAAATTAGTGGCACCAAAGTGTGTTAAGTATTCCTCACCATCAAATACTCACAATTAAAAAAATGCAGGTTTAAAGATATCTTTGAGGAAATTACCTATAAGAAAAAAATGCAAAGAACAGAAACATTTGGAGGTTAAACAAATGGATTACTGAAGAAATTAAAGAAGAAATTTAAAAATACTGTGGGACAAATGAAAATGAAAACACAGCAATCCAAAATCTAGGAGATGCAGAAGACGTTTTAAGAGGGAAATTCACAGCCATACAAGACTACCTCAGGAAAGAAGAAAAATCTTGCATAAATAGCCTAGAAGAAGTAGTAAAAAAATAAAAATAAAAAACCCAAAGTTAATAAAAGGAAAAGAAAGCATGAAGATTGGAACAGAAAAAAAATGAAATAAACACTAAAAAAAAATAGAAAATCATTGAAACCAAGAGTTAGTTCTTTGAAAGTACAAAAATAATTTATAAATCTTCAGTTGGACTCATCAAGAAAAAAAAGAAAGAGAGCCCAAATCAATAAAATCAGAAATGAAAAAGGAGAAGTTACCACTAACACCACAGAAATACAAAGGATCATAAGAGATTGTGAAAATCAATTATATGCCAATAATATGAACAACCTGGAAAAAAATGGATACATTCCTAGACATGTACAATCTCCCAAGACTGATCAGGAATAAATGGAAAATATGAATAGATGAAATATCAGTAATGAAATTGAATAAGTAATTAAAAAAAAAAAACTCCTAATGAAAAAAAGTCCAGGACCAAAGGGCTTCATAGTAAATTGTAACAAACATTTAGAGGAGTTAATACCTATCCTTCTCAGAGTATTCCTAAAAATTGCAGAGAAATGAAGACTTCTGAACTCATTCTATGAGGCCAGCATTGCCCTGATATCAAAACCAAAGATACTACAGAAAAGAAAATTACAGGACAATATCCCCAATGAACATAGATGCAAAAGTCCTCAACAAAATACTAACAAAATAAATTTACAATACATTAATAAAAGATCATATTCCATGATCAAGTGGGATTTGTTCCAAGGATGCAGGGAAGACGGTTCAATGTCTGCAGATTAACTGTTGAGATACCACATTAACAAATCATGTGACCTTCTCAACAGTTGCAGAAAAATATTTTTATAACATTCAACATTCATTTATGATAAAAAAAAAATCTCAACAATGTGGATACAGAAGAAACAAACCTCAACATTATAAAGACCATGTATTACAAACCTGCAGCTAACATCATACTCAATAGTTAAAAGCTGAAAGCATTTCCTCTAAGGGAACAAGACAAGGATGCTCACTTTTATTCAACATAGTATTGGCAGTCCTAGTCACAATAATGAAAAGGAGAAAAATGAAGAAAAAGAATTCAAATTGTAAAGAGGATGTAAAGCTGTCACTGTTTGCAAATGGCATGATACTATACACAGGGAATTCTAAAGGCACCACCAAAAAGTACTAGAACTCAGGAATTAATCTTGTAAAGTTGTAAAATAAGAAATCAGTATTCAGAAATCTGTTGGATATCTCTATAGCAACAACAAACTATCAAAAAGAGAAATAAGAAAACAATTCCACTTATAATTGCATAAAGTACTATAATTATAAATACCTAGGAATAAATCTAACCAAGGAGGTAAAATATCTATACTTAGAAAATTTTAGACACTGATGAGAAAAATTGAAGACAACAAAACAGATGGAAAGATACACCATATTCATGGATTGGAAGAATTAATATTGCTGAAATGACCATACTACCCAATGCAATATATGGATTCAGTGCAATCCCTATCAAAACACCAATGGCATTTTTCACAGAGCTAGAACAAATAACTCTAAAATTTTTCTGGAAACACAAAAGACCCTGAACAGCCAAAACAATCTTGAGAAAGAAGAACAAAGCTGGAGGTATCACATTATCAGATTTCAATCTATTCTACAAAACCACAGTCATCAAAACAGTATGATACTGTCACAAAAAAACAGATACAAAGATCACTGAGACAGGACAGAGAACCCAGAAATTAACCCACACTCATAGGGGCAATTATTCTACAACAAAGAGACAAGAGTATACAATGGTGAAAAGATAGCCTCTTCAATAAAGGATGTTGGAAAAGCTGGACAGCTACATGCAAAATAGTCAAAACTAGACTACCTTCACACCAGGCACACACCATACACAAAACTAATTCAAAATGAATTAAAGTCTTAAATATAGAGCCTGAAGCTATAAAACTTCTAGAAGAAAACACAGGCAATACACTCACTGACATTAGTTTGAGTAATATTTTCGGGGGTATATCTCCTCAGGCAAGGGAAGAAAAAACAAAAGTAAACAAATGAAACTACATCCAACTAAAATATTTTTTCACAGTGAAGTAAACATCAACAAAACAAAAAAACACCTACTGAAAGGGAGAAGATATTTACAAATGATATATAAAACAAGGGGTTAATATCCAAAATATACAAAGAGTTGCTACAACTCAACATCAAAATAAAACAAACAACGATCTAAATAGACATTTTTCCAAAGAAGACACACATATGGCCAACAGGCATATGAAAAAATGCTCAACATCACTAATCATGGGGAAAATGCAAAGCCAAACCTCAATGATATATCACCTCACACCTGTCAGAACAACTATTAACAAAATCACAACAAATAACAAATGTTGGCAAAGATATAGAGAAAAGGGAATCCTCGTGCACTATTGGTGGGAATGTTAATTGGTGCAGCCACTATGGAAAACATTTATGGATATTCTTCAAAAAATTAAAAATAGAACTACCATATGATACAGAATTCCAGCCTTGGGTGTATATCCCAAGGAAAATAAGTGCTAATTCAAAAAGATATATGCATCTTATGTCCACTGCAGCATTATTTACAATAGCCAGAACATGGAAGCAACCTAAATGCCCATCCATAGATGAATGGATAATGAAGATGTGGTATGTATATACAATAGAATATTACTCAGCCCTAAAAAATAATGAAATCTCGTCTTTTGTGACAACATAGATGGCCCTAGAAGGTATTATGTTAAATGAAATAAGTTGTAGAAAGACAAATACTATATAATTCATATGTGGTATCTAAAAAACAAAATAAATGGTCAAGCTTAACAAAGCAGAGATACAGAGAACAAACAAGTGGTCAGAGGGGTGAAGGGGTGGGGGAAGAAGAAAAATAGGTGAGGGAGATTTAAAAGGTACAGATTTTTATTTGCAAAATACATGAATCACAGGTATGAAATGTACAGTTGGGAAGTCTAGTCAGTAACTATATAATATCTTTATATGGTGACAGTTCATATCTAGACATATCATGGGGAACATTTTGAAGAGTATAGATATGTAAAATCACTATATAATATAACAAGATTTAATACAATCTTGGAGGTGATTTATTCTTGAAAAACACACAAACTCATAGAAAAAGAGATCATATTTGTGATTACCAGATGTTAGGGGTAGCAGGAAAGGGAAATAAATGAAGGCAGTCAAAAAGTACAAACTTCCAGCTATGAGACAAATAATATAGTTAATATTCCTGTATATTACATAGGAAAGTTAAGAGAGTAAATCCCGAGTTTTTTTTACATTTCTTTAATTTGCATCTATCATGAGATGATGAATGTTCACTGAATTTATTGTGATAAACATTTCATAATTATGAAAGTCAAATAATTATGCTGCACACCTGAAACTTACCTAATGCTGTATATCTCAACAAAGCTGGAATAAAAAAATAATGTATCTGGAATTCTCTTGTGAGGCACCACATTCAGGATCCAGCATTGGTATAGAAATCTAACTTCCTAACATAACATTTCCCATCTATAGTAACTTTGAGCTCCACTTTTCGAACCATTTCCTCTATTTAACTGGATATAAATCACTTGGGTGAAAACATTTCGGTCGCTTCAAAACAACAACAAAAACACCACCTAGTCATATGAAGATACATCCCCTAAGTTGGGAATTAAATTTTACCGGCCCTGTGGACCCTCCCTCCCTTTCAAATATTCTCTTATATATGTGGATTTCTGACACTCTACCTTGCGGATTTCTCTTTTTAGACTGGTTACTCTTCCTCACTCACCTTTGTAAGTCTCTATTTCTCTGCATGTCCCATAAATATCAGCGTGCCCCAGATTGTGTTTTAGCTCCACTTCTTTCACTCTATATACTTTTACAGAGCGGTGTTGGCAATCTCCAAGACCTCAGCTATTCCCTATGCTAATGACTCTTACATATTTATGCCTGAGTTTTATCCAGCTGCTGTGGTGCATATGATCTTGTATTAAGCACAAGAACCACAAACTTAAAATATCAAAAACTAAGCTCATCTCTCCCTGAAAACCCACGCTTTCTCATCTGTTTACTATGTCAGTGAATGGCATTAAACAACCAGATACTAGTCACATTTTTATTCCCTCTTTGTAATCCCTGCTAACCAATTATGAAAGCTTATTAACTCCATCCCCTAAATAAATAAGTATCCATTTGTTCACATCGCTCCATCCACACTATCCAGGATACTGTTATTTCACCCTTAGGTCACTGATTGTAAATGTCTCTTTCTGCTTATTCTCCGTATTCCTTTACTTTTTTTTTCTCAAATTTATTCTTCTCACTGAAACTATATTGGTAATTTTAAAAGGCAAATCTAACCGTGTCACCTTCCTGCTTTTAACATTCAAGTGTCTTTCCATTGCATGACAATGAAGTCCAAACTCCTTAGCAAGATTTAAAGATTCCTTCTAATCTTGCCCCCATGGACTTCTTCAATGTCAAAGTCTATTACTATTTACCTCACTCTTTATAATCCAACCACACTGAGCATTTGAAAGCATTCTGAAAGCACCATGCTCAATCTTCTTTTCAGAACGTCCAGCCAATTGGTTAAATTGGTACACCTTGTCTGGAATGATATGTACATGGGCAATTCTAATAAAGTATAGGAAAGAATTTATTGGGCTTTTAGTCCAACCTATTTGAAGAGACAATCTCAATATGAAATCAATACTCATTCTGATTAATCATGCTTCTCACCTTGTACACTGCAAACATTCATTTTTTACATCTCTAATTAGATGTTACTTCATTCTATAATCTATTTACTGTAAATAAGATACTCCTGTGACATATTTTTGTAGCACTCTTAAATTTCTATGTCATCGGCCTAATATTTTTTTAAATCACAGGCTTCCCTAAAAACTGAAATCTCAAAGATTATATGAATTGACTATCTTAACTGTTCTGACCTCAGTGTTTATAGTGTCTAGCACATAGTAGAAGTCCAAGGTGTTGTTGTTGTTGTTGTTGAAGGACTGAGTGTTAAATTAGAAGGGAATGTTCTTTTTTCCATATTTGGACCCTAGAGTTTCTGATAGCATGAATCAAAAACAGCCACTGTATATAATAACTCAACCTCCCTAGCTTTATTTTGTAATTAGGAATATGCCTGCAAATCAGACCATCGGTTGTCTCAGAATTAACTTTTGGCATTTTGCTTTACCTTATTTGATTTTTTATGCATAATTGTAAGGAAAAAGGATGATGTTTGCCTTAGGGACAGATTATTAGATGTTGTTTTAGTCTGGAAACCTCATATCCCCTAATTTGTGAGCTTGCTTTGGTTAATTAATACATTACACTTCTTGAATCTGTGTCTCATGGGCTATAGTCCTCAGTCTGGCTCAAATAAAATTCTTTTCTATTCCTTCTACAGATTGGTTGATTGATTATTTCCATCGATAATACAAAAATAAATACATAATTGTTTTCAACTCTGATAAAAGCTAGGAATTAAAATGCTGAACGCTGTGAATGCATGTAACCGGAGAACTACAGGATTCAGTACGGGAAGGTTCAGTTAGGATCTGAGGATGACATTCCAGGCAGAGGAGAAAGGTGCTTTAGTGAGAATCATGTTCTTCTAGGAACCTGTAAGAGGATCAGTGTGTCTGGGATACAGACAGAGGTGAGAAGAATATTGGATGAAGAGGCAGAGATTGACAGGCACCAGATCATGCAGGGCTTTATGGCCATGTTACGGGTTCAGGTCTTTATTGCAACAATAAAGGAAGCTGTGAAGTGCTTAATACTAAAGTACCACAAGTCAATACGTTATGGACACAGAAGAAAGGGTGTGTAAGTTATTTCTAAAAATATTAAGCAATAAATATCTCTAATTTTTTTTCCAATTTTGTATTGTTTATTTCTCAACTATTTTAATCCAGGCTAACCCTAGAAAAATTAGAGAGCATGTAAAAAAAGTCCTTCATGTAAACGTTTTTTGAACAACTATGTTGACAAATATAGTCTTAGTAATTTCCAGTGACCCTAGGTTCGTAAAAACTGCAGACACTCAGGATAAAAGGGTGAGGAAAACCAACAGAGCCACTGCTTTCCTGGGGATCACAGTATAAAAGAAAAATAAGGAAAAAATTTCTTGTGCATTCATGAACTTTTAGTGACAAGTATGCATGATCAGATCTAACTGACAAGTAATACAGTCTCATCTGTAGAGTGTAACTTAGAGACAGTGTCCAGACTTACTTAACTGCACTTATTTTTAAAACAGGTGGGTTTTGGAGATTCCGCTCTCGCTTAGCAAGTTATGAACCCAACTAGTATAGGTGAGGATGAGGGTTCAATCCCTGGCCTCGGTCAGTGGGTTCAGGATCAAGTGTTGTTGCAAACTGCAGCAATAACAAATAAATAAAACAGATAAGTTTGACCACATTGGCCTTGGCTTCAGGCATTTGTCAGCCATTTTGTTGGGGATTATCAACTGCTGGACCACTTTGTCTTAGCACAAAGAAAATATAATACAACACATCAAATTAATTTTGAAATGATACAAATATTGTTGGGTATGCCTCCAATGCAAGCAGCCCTCTCCTACTTTTGCGAGGGTGCTGGGATTTGAAAGAGAAATATAACTTCCTGTTTTCTCCCCAGTATGATCTTTATTTTGAGCAAGTTTGCTTTATATTCAAAAAGCAAAAAAGACAAAAAGTCTCTAAGTGTATAATCCTTATTTACATTGAAACAGTGACAAACCTTGAGGACATAAATGTGAAAAAGGAATTTTTATTTATTTTTTATTACTTAACGAATTTTAAGTAATAAAATTCGTTAAGTAATACAACAGTCATCACAACCAAATTTTATAGTGTTTCCATCCCAAACCCTCAGTGCATCCCCCCACCCCCAACCTGTCTCATTTGGAAACCATAAGTTTTTCAAAGTGTGTGAGTCAGTATCTGTTTTGCAAAGAAGTTCATTGTGTCTCATTTTTTAGATTACGCATGTAAGTGATAGCATTTGATGCTGGTATCTCATTGTCTGACTGACTTCACTTAGCATGATCATTTCTAGGTCCATCCATGTTGCTGCAAATGCCATTATGAAACAATCTAAATGTCCATCGACAGAGGAGTGGATAAAGAAGATGTGGTACGTATACACAACAGAATATTACTCAGCCCTTAAAAGGAAATGTGAAAAAAGGAATTTTTAAAAGAAGGAAAAGAGAAACCTGGACACTCAAACCTCAGTAACTACCATACGGTGAATTCATATGCGGAAGTAAAAAGTGTTCTTAGGTTAAACATTAATAATTTGGGAGATTCAGTATTGTCAAAATTGCATAATAGTGTACTTGTGGCCATAAAACAACTTAACCGACTGTTATACTCCATAATACTAGCAGTACCTCTTCTACTAATAATAGTCATAGCATTTACCATTTGTCAATTGCTTACCATATATTGGGAAATTTAGATACTAATTTCAATCCTTATAACAACTTTGACATAGCACACATTACAAACGCTGTTTTGTTTTGTTTTGATTTTTTTGATGCTGGCCTGTTTTATTTACTTTTTATTTTTTAATTTAATTTAATTTTTAAAAATTTTATTGGAGTATAGTTGCCTTGCAAAGTTGTGTTAGTTTCAGGGGTACAGCCAAGTAAATTAGTTATACAATAAACCTATATTCATTCCTTTTCAGATTCTTTACCCATATAAGTTATTACACTATATTGAGTAAAGTGTCTTATGCTATATAGTAATAGGTCCTTGTCACCTATCCATTTTATATAGAGTAGTATGTATATGTCAGAGCCAACCTCCTAATTCATCCCACCCCCACATTTCCCCTTTGGTAACCGTAAGTTTGTTTTCAAAACTTTTGAGTCTTTGTTTCTGTTTTGTAAGTTCTTCTGTATCTTTTTTTTTATTACGTTCCACATATTAGTGATCTCATATGATATCTGTCTTTCTCTGTGGCATACTTTACTCAGTATGATAATCTCTAGGTCCATCCATGTTGCTGCAAATGGCATTATTTCATTCCTTGTATGGTTGGGTAGTATTCCATTGTATATATGCACCACATTGTTTTTATCCAGTCCTCCACTAATGAATATTTAGGTTGGTTCTATGTTTTGGCTATTGTAAATAGTACAATTGCTATTTTTCAGTTGAAGTACTCACAGAGATAGAAGAGATGGGGCTAGATTTTGAATACAGAACTACACAACTTTCAAAATTGTGCTTTTGGTACTTCAAAAAAGACTAAGTCTTAAGTTTTTCATATTCTTAAAATGGAAGCAGGCATTTCAGACAATGTTTTCACTTTTGGGAAGGCCACCTTCTACGTGTGCTTGTTAGAATATCTGTATGATAGATTGCAAAAATGGCACAAATTATTCACTACCTCTATCTCCATGGGCTTCTTCATATTTTTTGTGGACTGGGTGACATACCCTGCTCTTTGACACTCAGGCATAGCTGCAAGCTGAGACTTGTAACAGACTTGCTCTTTGGGCTTGCTTATTATTGTGCTTTTGCTATCATCTTGAGAAGAGCTCCAGCTAGTCTGCTGAAGGACAAAAAACACATGCAACAGAGGTCACTCACCACCGTTGCTCTGGTTGAAGATTAACCAATCCCCAGATATGTGAGTGAACCCAGTCGAGATCAGCAAAGCTGCCTAACTGACCACCAACGACCACAAGTATGTGAGCAATAAAATGAATGTTGTATCACTGAGGTTTTGTGGTTGTTTCTTTCTTCTTTTTTTGTTGTGGGGGGAGCAGTGAGGCAGGCAGCAACTGCGGCATATGGAAGTTCCCAGGTTAGGGGTGGAATTGGAGCTGCAGCTGCCAGCCTACACCTCAGCCACAGCCATGCCGGATACAGGCTGCATCTGCAACCTATGCTGCAGCTTGTGGCAACACTGGATCCTTAAACCAATGAGTGAGGCCAGGGGTTGTTACCACTGAACTAAAATGGAAACTCCCCATAGTTGTTTCTAATACTGCATTAAAGTAATGTAGGATTATTGTGGCAATCAGTAACTAAGACATCTAAAGTCAATTTGTGTAGAAAGAGGGCTCTATTCTTAGAACTCATCAACAGCATCATTTCTTGCTTCATCTATTTACACACAGGATTGGTTTCCTTAAATTCACATCCCCCAGAATTGGGGCTATATCCTCTGCAAAAACCTCTCCCAAGTCCAGACTTAGATATACCACTCGAGCAAAATCTACTTCTGGATATGTGATTGAACAACTCTCTAGCTTAACACATTCAAATCAGATCTCTTGTTTGCCCCTACTCAAAACCACTCTTTCTTCGGTTTTCCACATTTCAGTAAATGGCACCATCACTGACCCATTGACTCAGAACAGCACTCTACTCATCATATTTGACTCCTTTTGTACACAATCTGTGATCAAAACCTTAGTAAGCCCCGTTGGCTCTGCCTTTCAGATACGCCACCCTCTTTTACTCTGTCTTCTCTCACCGAGATGACTGTCATAGCAGCCTAACTGGTCTTCCAGCCTTTATTCTTATCTTGATGCTGTTAGTTGTCCTTACCACAAACAGATCAATTTTATTTAAGCTGTAAATAAGATCGCATTACTTTATTGCTCAAAGCCCTTCATCCTCAAAAGAAAATTCAATATCCTTTGGGTGTCCCATGAGACACCACGTGATCTCTTCCCTCCATCCTCATCCACCTTCTTATCTCTACTTCCACATCATATCCCTCACTTGGTTATTAGGAGCCAGGATGCTAGTACTCTTGCTATATGTCAAGTGTATGCATATCAACCTTGTTCCCATTTCAGGGAATTGCTGTTGGCAGTTTCCTCTTCCCTAGAAAGAAATGTCACTCAGATATTTGCCTCATTCAATCACTTGCTTGAATCGGGTCTCTTCTCAGACGCACCTACTACAGAGAAACATCCTCTGATGACTTTAATTGAAGTAATGACCCCTACCACATACAAACCATTGTCACTACTTTCAATTCCATTGCTTATTTTCTTTAACCTTCATACTCTGTATTTCACTAAGATGTAAGGGTCATGATGTCAGAGATTCTGTCATGTTCAGGGCTATAGCTCCCAGGCCTAAAATAATATGCCTCTCATTACAACTATTCAATAAGTAATCACTAAATGAATGAATAAATGTGTAAATATTAGAGAAATCATCCCAGTAGCTGGTACAACCCTCTCCATAGTAGATGTTTATGTTTAAGAAGGATCTGTAATTTGGTTGTGATGGATTAGTCCAGCTCTTTTCTACCACAACCGTTAGAACCAATACAAGGAGCAAATAAAAAAAAAAAAACAACAAAACATAAAATAAGCATTAGCTCAAATGGCACCCAGGTTAACTGCATCTTCATGTTAGAGACAATGGAAATAAAAGTATGCCTTTGTAGGGCATGAACCTACATACAATAGGAACGGCAGACTCAAGACAAAGATTCTGCAATGTTTGAAGGTTTCCATGGGAACAACACGATTCTGTGTTGTTTAAAGCTTAAAATATGTGGTGGCAAGAAAACGCTGCTGTAACATACCACGTGAGGATGATTCAAAAGATGAAAGCCTATAAAAATTAATGATCAGAGAAGAATGTAGACTAGTAAATCAACAACCACATTATTAGGAACAGAGGAAATATAATTGGCCACATATGGTCACACTATAACAAGGCAAGAGTCATTGCACCCTTTAAACCAGTTACACATTTAATCTAAACCATGATGACTCAACAGAAGGAACAACTGATACGGCAACAGCCTTGCAGAAATGAAATCCTTCCTTTATTAATGCTTTCAGTGACATCTAATTAGCTATTAAGAAAATAGCTTAACAATGAGAACAGGGACCTAAAATAAAACCATCTTAATGAATTACCACCATCATACTTCTGTATAAGCAGAGCAGGCTTTGGAAATAATAGACTCTAGGTTAGAGAGGTTTGAAGGACAGGTAACAATTCAGAGGGATAAAACGACTGTGTGTTTGAACTTCACTAGTTGCCTCGTCTTCTCAGGGTTTCCAAAGAGAAAGAAACCTAAGCTTAGTCCTTTTAGAGGCCACTATATTATTTGAGAAACAAAATGAAAATATGTAGGAACCCACAAAACTCTTCATAAAAATCTTGTTTTCTGTAAGTTACCACAATTTTGAAGACTTCTGGTAAAGCTCAAAGAAGATTCAGAAAACCATAAAAATGCTATTATAAAGCTTCTATTTGTCCCTAGAGACAAATTGAGATTTAACTAGTCCAAAATATTCTATCTCTTTTGGATTAGTAAGTTTATGTTAATTTGCATGGCTGGTTCAAATAAAAATAGCTGATAGTCATAGAATACTCTCAATCAGTATTCCACTACCTTTTTCTATTCTTCACCTTTCTTTTTGAATTTTTTTTTCTTCTTAGGCTCACTCCTGAAGCGTAAGGAAGTTCCCAGGCTAGGCATTGAGTTGGAGCTGTAACTGCAATTGGATCCAAGACGCATCCACAACCTATATCACAGCTCACAGCAACGCTGTATCCTTAACCCACTGAATGAGGCCAGGGATCAAACACACATCCTCATGTATACTGGTTGGGCTCATAACCTGCTGAGCCACAACAGGAACTTCTTGAATTTTTTTCTTTATTCTAGGTATCACAGGAGACAATGGCAATCAGCAATTCCTAAGTTTCATAGGTTGTATAGTTACTCATGGATATTGCATTTACCTTGTCTTAGGTATATGTCCAAATTCTCAAGAAAGGGGCTAGATAAACTAGTGTAGGTTTAGTACTAAACTCTGAAATTGCTACTTATGTACATAAAGGAGAAAAAAAATTAAGGAAAAGTCTTGGCTGTACCTTCTGATTTTATCCAAATTCTGACCATTTTTTTACCTTCACTGCCATCTCTACTAGAATTACAACAACAACCTCCTAACCATTCTCTCTACTTTCACAAGTGCCAGCCTATGTGTGTTCTGGCCGGCGAAGAGTAAGTTAGGTCAAATGACTCGTTTTCTCTAAATCCGCTATTGCCTTCCCACCTCTTTCGAATAAAAGCCAAATTCCTGCAATTGCTTACAAAGTTCAAGAAAATCCTCCACTACAGTAGTCACTCGCTCCGCACTTCCCCATTCCATTCTTGGTATCTATCTGACCTTCTGACTTTACTGTTTTCTACTTTGTCTCTTTCTCACTACTCTGCTCCAGCCACTCTTCCTCCTATTGTTTCTCATTTTTTCCAAACACATTTCCACTTCAAGGTGTTTTTCTGGGATGTCCTGTTTTTCTGGGATGCTGTTCCCTCAAAGCCTCAGAGCTGCCCACCATGGCTCTTTCAAGTATTTGATTTTATATCACCTTCACAATGAGACTTTCTCTAACCATTCAATATATAAATTTAATGCCTCTGTGAAAACAGGTAGACTTTTTAGGTGGTTCCTGTGCTCTCCAATCTTGGTATTCACAATCTTGTATAATCCCTTCCCACTGAGTATGAGAGAGAACTTTGACTTGCTTTTAACCAAAAGACCATGGAAAATAAGACATCACTGTCATTATGATGCTGGATTACATAAGATTCTGTCTTGCTACCTGATTCATTTTGGAATCACTCTTTCCGTTATTGATTTCAAGATGTAAGCTGTCGTGAATTATACGGTACACAATAAAATTAATTTTTCCAAGAGCATGAGTGAGCACAGAAGCAGATTCTTCCACATTTGAGCCTTCAGATGACAGGGTAGCATTGGTAGACACCTGAATTGCAATCTTGAAAGACTGGAGCAGAGAACATAATTTAGCTATGCCTGGAATTCTGATGCATCAAAACAATGAGATCATAATTTATCTTTTCTTTTTAGACCCAAACCCGCGGCATATGGGGTTCCCAGGTTAGGGGCTGAATCGGAGCTACCGCTGCCAGCCTACGCCACAGCCACAGCAACTTGGGATCTGAGCCACGTCTGCGACCTACACCACAGGTCATGACAGCACCAGATCCTTAATCCACTGAGCAAGGCCAGGGATAGAACCTGCATCCTCATGGATACTAGTCGGTTTCTAAAGCCACTAATTTTGTGGTGATATTTTACACAGCATAGAAAAGGATTACTGCCTCTTTGCCATCCTAGGAACCCCATCTTTCTGTGTCCTGTTATATGTTTTTTCTCTATATACTTATAACCTTCTTATATTCTATCATTTCATTTTTATTTTGCACCAAATGAATGATTTGAATGAGGTTTTCTCTTTTAGAACACAGTCTTGACATCATGAAAAGCAGCTTCCATCTTGGCTTGAAATAAAATGCATGAAAACTACAGCAGGAATCATAAGGAAGGCATTAGTGATGAGAATTGTTATACACAGACTAGTTTGTGGCACCAATTTGTATAATCTCTTTCTTTAGAGTATGGTGAAATTGGAAATAAGTAGATATTCATCTCTCTGGTACAATATAATTATAGCTCTTTTGGAAGTCATGGTTATTAAAATGTTGCAAAGTTCATTCCCTCTCTATGATATTGTGATTAGGGATTGAGTAAAAGAAACATGGCAATGTTCTTTACTTTTGAGCAATATTCATAACCTAGTCCCCATCATTCTGTTTTTACTGTTACCCACAACAGAAAAATATAAATGTCACATCAAAGATATTCAAAAATATTAATGTTCCCTTATCAAGAAGTGCCCCTAGTTCTCTTTTTCTCCCAAAATATTACTTAGCTCTTTTTAACATTATGTACTGTGTTGCATCATCAGATGAAATTTTGTTGCTGCTGTTGCCGAAATCAAATAGAAGATAATTTAAGAGAGAGGAGGAGCTTGATAGAAAAAATAAAATATTGATAACTTAATATTTTATTGGTTTTTCCTGAAATTATTGGTACATTTCTACTTAGGTTGTGTTGATGTGATAAAACATTTATTGAACATAATCCCTGGAGCGATGTGTTTGTAGATAGCCAAAGATGGATCAACTCAATCTCAGTTCTTGAGAGCCTTATAAGGAAACAGGAAGAGCCTATAAGGAGGGTCCCTTTGAGGTATGGCAGAAGAAATTGCTCTGTTGTTGCTCTGTGCTCCTTAGTGAAGGCTGCTGCGGATCCAAACAAGATAGATCATTGCTTCAGTTCTTCATATGTAATCCCAGAGAGGTCTTATATTTTTATAATGGTTTTGTAATGGTGGACATCAGTTTTGAAGTGTTGAGGGACAAACTCATTTTATCCCCAGATCCATAGCTCTTGGAAGCAGCTTCCTAATAACAGTGTTAAATTTGTCAGAATATGTTGAGATGCTGCATGGGTGATATGACCTAAATTTTTTGCCCTGGTTAGGTATAATATTTTCTTCTCTACCTTGAAGTAAATTTTGTTTCATTTTTCTCTACAGTAAGTCAGCCTGAAATATGCAGCTGTGTGTAATCATGTTGGGCCATCTCCTAAAAGTAAATAAATGTATCATCAAAGGAAATGTCCTTGAATTAATTCAAAAAGTCTCCTAAGTTATTAAATATAAACCATTGAAATGCAGTTGATGAATTTCATATAATAAACAGCAGTACCTTAGAAGCAATTTTAGATATACAAATATCTTCCACCAGTTCCCTTTTCTAATTTGGAAAAGGTTAAGTATTTAGTGTTGTTTGTGCAGTACAGTAGCTGCAAAATTCAATTTACTTCCAAATGCTCTGTGAGGTTTCTTCCTGAAGGCATTCATTTAACATTACTTTTGTTTTCATTTTTTAAAAGTTGCATGAAGTATGGTTGATTTACAATGCTATGATAATGTCTGCTGCACAACAAAGTGATTCAGTTATATATACATACACACACACACACACACACACACACACACACATATCCATCCATTCTTTTTCAGATTCTTTTCCCATATAGATTTTCACAGAATATTGGGTAGTGTCCCCTGTTCTATTCAGCAGGTTCCTATTGGCCAGTCATTCCATATACTATTATGTGTACATGCAAATCACAAACGCCCAGTCCATTCCTCCCCACCAACTTGTCCCTGTTGGTAACTGAATTTTTCTAAATCATATTGCTTTCCCTAGTAAGAAGTTTGTTCTTTGGTAATTTTTTTAAGTTTCTGCTCCTTTTCTTGTTCAACATAACCTATTTATGGGATTTTTGTCCCGAGAATTTGTCTAGATAACTATTTTTACTGCTGCTGTAGCCTCTGTTTGCTCAAGGGTTCTACCAGTCTCATATACACATATTCATTGCAAATTCTTGTCATTTTAGTCAATCCAAAATCATCATCTCATCCCTAGGATATTGTCCTTTTAAGTTTGCCACTTACAAATCAATCGCACTGTGGCAAACACACTTAGTTGCCTACTCAAAATCTGTTATTTCTTCCTCACTCTGATAACTTTATCATATCCATTTACAAGAAGTTCACATATTTTAAAGTTTGTTTGGAAGCACAAAAGACACAGAACAGCCAAAGACATCCTGAAAAAGAAAAACAGAGCTGGAGAAATCAGGTTCTCTGACTTCAGACTATACTACAAAACTGCAGTCATCAAAACCATATGGTACTGGCACAAAGACAGAAATATAGATCAAGGATAGAAAGCCCAGAATTAAACCCATGCACCTATATTCAACTAATCTGTGATAAAGGGTTTGGGATGTAAATGCTATAAAATTTAGTTGTGATGCTTTTCGCACACCTATAAATGTAATAAAATTCATTAAGTAATTTAAAAAATAAGGAGGATCACGGTCACCTCAAAAAATGCACTTCCTCAGACTCCTGTGTGTTTTGCAAGATCCGTGTGATCCAGTTTGGTACAAAGCAAGGTAAAGAGCATTGCTGGATTAGACTTCCAGGAAAGCTTCTCAAGAGGCAGGCTCTTTAGGGATTTCCATCGTGGTTCAGCAGGTTAAAGACCCAACATGGCCTCTTTGAAGATGTGGATTCAACCCTTGGCCTCACTCAGTGGATTAAGGATCTGGTGTGGTCTCAAGCTGAGGTGTACATCACAGATGTGGTTTGGATCCAGTGTCACCATGGCTGTGGCATAGGCCACAGCTGTAACTCCAATTTGAACTCTAGCCCAGGAACTTACATATGCCACAGGCGCAACTTTAAAAAAGCAGTCTCTTCAAACTCTCTCTCTTTATCTTTCTTTGAGTCTGGATAGCAGGTACAGGCACCATATTTGTAAGCAGGGAGTTAAAAGCCAGTACCAAAGATGGTAATGTGGAAAGATAATGGGAGCCTGAGACGTGGAGGATATCCCATGGCTGCCACTGCAGCATTGGGCTGCTTGCTTTTAGACTCCTTGTTACATTTTTCTTATTTACCATTTTTCTTGACATGCAAATAAAGGCAGTTTTGACTAATGTGCAGAGAAAGTAAAACATCTCACAAGCTGTTTTCAAGTCTGATTATTATTATAGGTAAACATGGCCTACAGTTGGACTTATAATACTTGACAGGTCACCTGTGTTTATTGTTATTTTAAAGATTGTCTGATTGAGGAAGTAGAATTTCATGTTTTTAACATTTATGCTTTTTAGCTTGAAACTCATAAAAATATGAAAAGAGATATGTCTTTATTCTTCAAATAGGGAGGTAAGATATTCTCCTGTTCTAATTCAAAACCAAGCTGGAAAGGCAACCATAGGAAATAATGCTGAAGTGACATTTTTTTCCCTCTAATTACCAAGTCGGAGTAAAATCATAAATCCAGCAAAATCAGATTCAGTTTTTAATCCCAGAAATCTGTCTGAGCCTTGAAAGTCTAAGATTGCACTAATGTTACCTTTACCAAGCTTTCTAATGCTCACAGTTACTGATAATGAAACAAAGAGAAACATCCATGCCTTGTATAAATAAATATATATTATATTACATTTTAAACAGAATTGCCTCCTAGTTTTACTGACTTATTTCAAAATCCTAAACACTAGAAGGCTGTCAAACTTCTTGAAAGAATTACCTCTGTGTCTTATTTTCTGCTATCAATATATGGCAGATAGTACAGGCATTCTTTATGTCCCTATAGAAAACGATTTCAAACAGAATAAACTCTGTGCATTTCTGTATATTTCTATATGTAAAATTAGAGGAATATGTGTTTATTTGATTTCATTTAGAGCTGATTTGAATTTCTAATTGTTGGTAAGTGGTATCTGATTTTTAAATCTCCTGTGCTGTACTGAAGAGTATTAACAGTACCACTGCATCACGAATGCATGGCACATGCTAGGTTTTTCTGTACCAAATCTTCCATGGATGTGACAAGATTACCTTACAGAATCTTCTTTGTACATTTGCTTCAAAGAAATTAAATCTGTACAATTACATGTGCTCCCATCTTCCATCCTGTTCTTATGAAGTTTAAAATCTCCACCTTACAACAAGGAGCTTCCAAGCATCAAAGGGATAGAGTTGATGAAAAGAAACAAAAGTAGAATCTTTATCCTTTGGAAAAATTTCAATGTGAGCAAGTAAACAATAAAATTAAGAATATATTTTCTTACACCTACCTTCCCTTACCACACACAAATTCCCAGCTTATTTATGATATGACAGACTTAATGATTTTGCTTTACGTTTTAAAATGCAATGGCATGATATTCCTTCACATCTCAGAGAAGGCGTTCTGCCAAGATGGCACAGTAGTATGGGCTATGGGCTCCCTCCCACAAGTTTAATCATTGTAAAAAAAAAAAATGGTGAAAAAATAGCTAAGAAATAAAAATAATACAAGAAAACTTCTCCCTCCCCCCCCTTTTTTTTGGGGGGGCTGCACCCATGGTATGCAGAAGTTCCCAGGCCAAGGATTGAACCAGAGTCACAGCAGTGACAACATGGAGTTCTTAACTGCCTGACCACCAGGGAACTCCTTTACTAACTTACTAGCAATAACAAACATTGTAAGGTAACTGCAGAGGAGACTAAGAGCTGTTTTTGAATAGGTAGGGAAGGTGTGATGTGGAGGACAGGGTCCCAAAGCCTTGAACAGGTAGAGGACAACAGTGTAGCTATGACAGAATAAATGAGATGAAAAGTGTTTTAGTTCTACTCTGGTTGAATTCCCATCCTGGAACGCAGCTTCCAGACTGAGGGAGAGGAAGTTTAGCTTCTTAGCAAAGGATACAAATTGACCTGAACAGATATTTTGTAGGGTGATAGCAAACAAATATCTCCTTATTATCTTTGTGTACAAAATAGGAAAAGGTACCCCTTCCTCCAGTAAAAATATGCTGAGGTGGTAGGTCATTTAGTTTTTCAATAACTACAACATGATATCATTGTCTAAACATTTTACAAACCAAATCATTAAGCCCAGGATAGATAATTCAAAATTCTAATCAGAATGATTAGGAAGTCAAATTCACCGGGATATAGTTAGTTATAAAACAGTTACATATCTTGTTTTCATGGCAAAAGAATTTCTTACTGTGCTTTAAATATTTACTTGCTCTAATAGAAATGGTCATTGGACTGTTGGACCACTGACTTGACAGACTTTCTTCTGGCATTTGTAGAAGTGATTTTTAATGATTTGTTATTTTAAGAAGCTATATTCTCCACTGTTGGAATTTTGTTTTATTTTTAATGCTGTCTTGACTCAGTTTTGAGTCTCTGGGTATAGGTAAGTGAATTCTCTTCTTGAGCAGAGGATTAAGTCCCCACACCAACCACATCCCCTTCGTTGGGCTCTCACACTCCAGTCCACTATTCACCCTAAGTGCCAGACCAGGTACCACTATCGGGGAAAGATTTTATCGCCCAGAGCCCAATGAAACTATTCACATTAGCTATACTAAACCTACTTATCCTGTCCTAGGGTTTCCTTCACTTTGACTCAGAAACTACAGTAAAGGATCCTGCTTGCAGGACTCATGACAGACTCTGGTGCTTCCCTCAGTGGCCCTGCCCAGCACTGAACTTCAAAACTGTTAAAACTCCTTCCACTTTCTCTCCCTTGAACCCTGTCTGGCTTTACCATACCTCACCCATGATAATACGATTAAATCAAGTATCAACTCATATTAATAAAAACCAGTATAGCCTAGAGCCATAAGAATATAAGAATATTCAGAAATATGTGCCATAAATATTTCCCTGAAAATGAAACGGCATATTCCAAAGGAGCCAAGCTCGATTTTAAGAAACAAATCTAAATCTTTACTTACGCTCCACTGATGCCTCAGTAACCTAACACTCCTTACTAACGTTATCAGTTTAAATTAGGATTACAGTCATACACAGCATATGAAATTTATGAATTGTGTTGAGCACATAGAATGCTAAAAGGCCAGGCTGTGTATTTAGTATTATACATTTTTGAGAGTGATATCTCTGTATCAAATGTTGAAAATAATGGATTTTGAAATTTACTATTGGTTTGTAGGTGGGCTGATCATGAGATTTTAGTCAAAACTGATTACTTTCCTCCTTTTTCTAAAATTTTCTAAAACGAAATTGACCATAGCAAGAGACTGCAACTTCTTTGGCATCAAACTATATACTTTCTTATTCATTACTTTATTTTATTCTTCAAATAATTTCTTAATCTCTTTGATCATTTTAAGACCATTATAAAATCGAACTTTAGTTTTGGCAATATTTTACTTAAAACATTAATATTAGATGAATCATGCCAAATGAGTATGAAAATCATTAAACAATTTTTTTCAAATATATGTGTTTGGGTTCACTTCTGCAATACCTATATTTACTAAAATAAACAATAATTTCTAAGAGTCTACACTGCCTCTGAATTCCATGGCATTAAGGAGCAACTGAATTTTCCCATTATGTATTTGACAATGTTTTTAAAGCAAAAAAATTAATTTTATAAATACTGAATATTATATAAAAACCAAGAAATTGATTAATTTTCCTACACTATTTCCTACAATTTAAAGAATGAGCAAAAGTAATATAAAAAGCCCTAAGATGTTTCTTTGAAGTTTTCATTAGAAAATGAGTGCCATGCATATTTGTAGCACGGTTCTATCTTTGGCCTTTCAAATAATTTGTGTTTAAGTTCATATTTTTAAGTAGTACACTAAATACGCATATAATTCTTCTTAAGTGATACGTACTTAAAAGTTTTAAAATATGTCCATATAAAGAAATATTTGTTTTTAAAAGTAAAAAGATCTAGCGGTAATTATCTGTTCTACATGATCAATAATGATGCTTTATCTTTAAAAAATTGAGTAACAGAATTTCTACTTTTTCCAAAATTATTTCAGTGATTACATCTACTGTAATTTTAAAAATCTCTAAAAAGTTTTGTTTTTTTAAACAAAGTGTGATAATCTATGGGTATTGATATTTGACTTCTACAGAAACGATCAATAATTTTCTACTATAATTTTTGCCAGATGAAGGCAATTCTCATTATCTTACTCATAAAATTTCATGAATGGTCATCAGAATGCCAGACATTACTATGTCAAAACTAGATCACACACATCCAATAATGGCATGCCAATAGTTTGTTATATTCATTGTCTTTTCTCTGATATTCCTATTTGTATGTTTTCCAAATTAAATTTCAGTGTGAATACATAGTATTATTGTTGATGTACATTTCATTTTTTTGTCTTTACTAAGCATATCTGATAAATATTGCCATTTTTTGTACTTATGCTCATTCTGCACTGGATTTTTCTTATTCCTCCAAAGTTTGCAATACAGACAAAACAGAATACTTTGTAATTGAAGAAAACATAGTAAGTATGATGATTAATTTGACTATTTGGAATAACTTACACAGAAAGAATTCCAAAAATCTTTCTTTCTGTAATATTTATCAGAAGTTTAAATTTTATACTTGATGTGATGAAATTTCCAATAAAACTGTAGCATTGCATAATAGTTGACTCACACAAAAATATATTGGAGCAGCAGAAAGCATATTTAGGAGTTCCCATCGTGGCTCAGCAGTAACAAACATGACTAGAATGCATTAAGATGTGGATTCGATCCCTGGCCTCGCTCAGTGAGTTAAGTACAGCATTGCTGTGAGCTGTGGTGTAGTCGCAGACATGTCTCGGATCTGGTGTTGCTGTGGCTGTGGCGAAGGCCAACGGCTATAGCTCCAGCTTGACCCCTAACCAGGAAACTTTCATATGCCTTGGGTGCAGCCCTAAAAAGCAAAAATAAAATTCAATTTAATCAGTTCTTCTATTGTGTCTTATGCTATTTTTTTTGTAATCAAAAAGGGTTAGCATTTGTCAGGAAAGTAAAATTAAACTAACATTCTCCTCCATCAGTGACTCATCTTCATTTTATTCTATTACAATTTGTAGCTTTTAAATATTTTCTCTTCCTGACATCTATTTTCTCTAAATATTCAGATTTTAATAATCCTAATGGCTTTTTCTGTCCTATTTTCTGATTCTAATAATTTTTCTAAGGAGAAAAATCTGCAATTAAATGTCGTGCTCATGAAATAAGTGTAATAAGAAATAAGCAGTATTTATAATATAATTTATGGGTCTTTATGTAATAATTTCTCATGGAAGGCTATAAAATAATTATAAACAATGAATATTAGTTATTGCATAACTGTTCATGTTATATTGAAAATATTTATTGATTCAAAGTAGGAAATTAAAAATTCATTTAAATTGGAATAATAACAAAATAGTAAAGGGGAACACATGACATTCTCTGTAGTATTGAAACACAGTGTTTAAAAAGTGCTGTACTGATCTAATTTTGAAGACCTGTCTAGAGGCTAACCCTTTTCGATTAAGTCCATTCGCCTTCAACCATCTCACATACCGGGCCATACATCTCAGCCATACATCTCCCCACATTACCATAGGGCTGGTACTAGAAAACTAAGGACAGCTGTTTTTCCCTAGGAATCCAGGAAATTATTCAAATTAATGAATTCACAGGGACTCTACAAAACCTAGCTAACCCCATTCACTTGCCATACATAAGCCACCTCCTACAACTCCAGCCTGTCTTTATTCTGTCCCGATGTGCAACTCACTGGCAGCTTTTTTTTTTTTTAATTTGGAGCTCTAATACAATTTTTTTTTCTTTTCATCTATCCAAGTGTCATTGTGCTATGTTCCATCATCAAAAGATTTTATAATGTCTGAAACTATAGCTAATTTAACAAGTGTTTGTTACCAAAAACGTCTTAGTTAAGATAATCGTCAATCATTACATCAATAAGCATTCCATCTTCTATGAAGATCCCTTTTACTTTAGTTGTCAAATCAGCAATGTCTAATTTCAGACTTGGCTCTTTTTCATAATTTGAAATAGAATGCTTTAAACATTTTTGTCAAAACAAGACATTTTACCACAACAACTGAAAAATTTTGTGAAACATATATAAATAATTTGGGGTCAATTAGTTTTAAAGGTATTTTAAAAGTCAAAATAATCAAGACAACTATAATATTCTTAGTGCCTTTTATTGGGGCACTAAGTACAGTCTGTGATCTGAGAAACCATACAAAGCAGTCCTATAATAAAGTATGATTCAAGGTGGTTTTCTGGTCTTCTCCCTCCCCTCTCTCCCCCTTTTTTTTTTTTCTCTTTTTAGGGCATATGGAGGTTCCCAGGCTAGGGGTCAAATTGGAGCTGTAGCCTCTGGCGTACACCACAGCCACAGCAACATGGGATCCGAGCCACGTCTGCCACCTACACCACAGCTCACAGCAATACTGTATCCTTAACCCACTGAAAGAGGCCAGGGATCGAGCCTGTGTCCTCAGGGATGCCGGTCAGATTAGTTTCCGCTAAGCCATGACCGGAACACCCCTTACCCTCTCTTTGAATTCATCATGATTGACATACACAAAGAGCTTTCCTAATATGCATCATTACATATGATAACTTTGATCCCAGGGGAATTATAAGTTGACAGATCCAAATAAAAGATGTCTAGGAAAAATAATAACTTAGAGCAAGAACTTGAGAAACTGATAGCAAAGTCTGTATAGAAGGTTAAAGAGCCTAAATAGGCAAGACACAACTGAAAAGGAAATACTTGCTTTACCAGATATCAGGTCTTAATATGAAGCTATAACATTTAAAATTTTTTTGAATTTATTTTTTAACTAAGGCATAGCTGATTTACAGTGTTGTGCCAATTTCTGCTGTACCGCACAGTGACCCAGTCATACATATTTATCCATTCTTCTTCTCATACTATCTTAGTATTTAGGATCAAATAGTGCTGCCAAAGCAATAGAAAACTGCTCATTACAGAGCTCAGAAACCCAGCGTAAAATCCATACATATAGACAACAATATTTATATGTGTGACATTAGAGAACCCAGAATAAGACTCATGCATAAAGACAATTATGTTATATGACAAAGAACAGAGCACATCAATAAAGAAAGGAGGGAAAGCTGGACAACTCAGGCATTTAGGAAAAATTGTTCCACATGGAAAAAGAAAATAAAATTAGATCCGTTTCACCATTACATGAAAATAAGCTACAGATGAATTAAGATCTAAAATTTTAAAGTCAAAATTTCAGATGTTTAGTGGTAAATATAAATACGTAGTCTTCCGATCTTGTGCTTGAGAAAGATTTCTCAAATAAGACATACACTCAAAAACCAACCATAAATAAAATGATTGGCAAATTTGACTATACATTAAGAAAAAATTATCAAAAGACAAAGAAAGGAAAAATATGGTTTAAAAATTGGAAGAGATATCTATGATTCATATAATTGACAATTATTAGTAAAATATAAATAATTCATATAATTTTAATAAACAATTTTTTAAGAGCAGTTTTAGGTCCACAGCAAATATGAGCAAAAGTCCTGTATATCGCCTACCCCAACATGCACCCAACCTGTCCCAGAACTGACATCCTGCACCAGAGTCAATTGATAACCCCATGCTAGTACATCACTATCATCTAAAAGTCCATAGTTTACATTAGGGTTCACTTGTGGTGTTGTACATTCTATTGGGTTTTGATAAATATGTGATGATAGGCATGTGCTGTTGTGTATCATACAGAATAGTTTCTTTGCCCTAAAAATTTTCTGTGCTCCATCTAATCAACCCTACCTCACACACAAACCTGACAATTATTGATTTTTCACTGTCTCCATAGTTTTGCTTTTTCCAGAATGTCATGTAATTGGAATCGTATGTGTGTGTGTAACATTTAGAGACTGGCTTCTTTCACTTAGTAATACTTAGTTAAGTTTCTATGTCTTCTAAAGCTTTGATAGCTCATTTCTTTTTGGTGCTGAGTAATGCTCCATTTTCTGGATGTGTCGGTGTATCTGTTTACTTACTTACTGAGGAAACTATTGGCGGCTTCCAACTTTGGGCAAATGGGAATAAAGCTGTATAAATAGCCACATGCAAGTTTTTGTGTTGATGTTACTTTCCGGTTCATTTGGGTAAATGCCAAGGAGCACAAGTGCTGGATATCATGGTAAAAGCATATATAGTTTTGTAAGAAATGGCCAAACTGTCTTTCAAAGTGCCACTTGGCATTCCCACTAGCAATGAGAGCTCCTCTTGTTCCACATCCTAATCAGCATTTGATGTTATCAGCATTTTGGGGTGTGGCCATTTTAATAGGTGTGTATTTGTATCTCATTGTTTTAGTTTTCATTTCCCTAATGGCATATGATGTTTAATATAGCATATGCTTAATTTTGCTGTATATCTTATTTGGTGAGGTGCCTCTTTTAGATCTTCTGCCTATTTTAAAATCAGGTTATTTCTTTTCTTACTGTTAAGTTTTAAGAGGTCTATTCATTTAATTGTTTAAAAAGAGAAACTTTCCAGTAGAAAATGACTAAAGATATGAGCAGGCATTTTACAGAAGAAAACACATATATGTCCAGTAAGATTAAAAAGCTTCATTATTAATCACAGAAGTACGAATAGAAGTCACAATGAGTGCCATGTTATAGATTCAATTGACAAAATTCTAAGAAGCCCAACAAAATCAAGCATTGGAGAGGATTAACAGTAATACTTTTATATTGCTTAGGGAAATGGTGATTGGAAAACATTTAGCCCTGATCTTGTAAAGTTAAGTAGTCAGATGTCTTAGGATGCTGCATTTCTACTCCTACGTTTACGCTAGAGAAGAACTCTTTCCAATATACTTAAGGATAGTGTATAAGAATGTTCACAGTATCACCACATTTACCTGCAAATGCAGACACACTTGCATATATGTACATACATACGTGCATATAGAAATACATAAACACATCTGTGAATAAAGATCTATCCAAGAGATGGGTAGATATATAACAGTATATTCCAAGTAAAGGAATATTATACTGAAGAGAAGATAAATGAACTACAGTTACAAGCAAGAGCATTCATATATTTTAGTAACATAACAGATTTGAAAAAAGTTTCCAGAAAATGACATACAACTTGATATCTCTTGTATAAATTCCAGAAGCAGCTAAAGTATGCAATATATTGCATGCACATACATGTATTTATTTATTGATGAAAATTTTTTAGAAAAAAGGATGATAAACTTTTGATAAATGCCTCCTCTGATTAAGGGAGGTGTGAGAGATGAAAATTTCTTCTAACATTGTATCTTTCATATTATCTTGTGAATACTCAGATACTTGTTATTCGGCAAGTTAATTAAAATTCCCACATATGAGGCAGTAAGACCATTATTAATCCAAATCTGTACTAAGTTTGAAAACATTTCTTAGAAAATAAATGCTCTTTTTTCCTTCACTTTTTATTCTGTGGAAGGGTTAAACCATCTAAGGATGAAACCGCTACTCAAGATGTGAAACCGTAAGTCTGAATATGTGACTTACTTAAGGGAGAGCTATGCTGGGTGAAGCAAATTGCTGATCATGTACAGAGTTTGAGTGAGGGATTGAATAGTTACAGAGGCAGGAATGGACTGGCCTTAGAAGCATGTTCACTGGGATGAATCCACCACCTCCAAATGGCTGTGTCTCAAATCATGAGGCTGTCACTGAATGGCTGACTTTCAGCTTTCAGTGTTCACTGAAGTGTGTAATATTGATCCAGCAGATAGATTTAAAACTAGTTCTTGTGTTTTCAGGTTTCCTTAGATATAGAATGGCATTTTTCCTAGGACCACAGGGACTTCATTTTTTCTTTTCCTCTGAATGTGTATTCTTCATATTGGAGAGACTAACTCACTCCAGAACAGTGATTTTCAACTGGCTACAATTTAGAACCACATGAGGATACTTTATAGATATGAACCATATCTTATTTCCCTATTCATCTGTCAATAGACATTTAAGTTGTTCTCATGTCTTGGCCACTGCACACAGTGCTGCTATGAACATTGGAGTGCATGTATCTTTTTGAATTAGTTTTTGTCTTTTCCATATATATGCCCAGCTATGGGGTTGCTGGATCATATGGGAACTCTATTTTTATTTTTTAAGCCACCTCCATACAATTTTCCATAGGTGGCTGTACTGATTTTCATTCCCACCAACAGTGTAGGAGGGTTCCCTTTCCTCCACACCCTCTCTAATATTTCTTGATTGTAAACTTTTTAATGATGGCCATTCTGACCTGTGTGAGGTGATACCTCATTGTGGTTTTGATTTGCATTTCTCTAATAATTAGTGATGCTGTGTTTCTTTTCATATGTCTATTAGCCATCTGTAGGTCTTCTTTGGAGAAATGTCTAGTCAGGTCTTCTTCCATTTTTTGGCTTTCTTGTGATATGTTGTTGTTGTTGAGTTGTACAAGCTGTTCATCTATTTTGGAAATCAATGCCTTGTCAATTGCATCATTTGCAAATATTTTCTCCCATTCCGTAGGTTGTCTTTTTGTTTTGTTTATGGTTTCTTTTGATGTGCAAAAGCTTATGCATTTGATTTAGGTCCCATTTGTTTATTTTTACCTTTATTTCTATTGCCCCATGAGAGTGAACTAGAAAAAAAAATTATTTCTCTATAATTTACATCAGAAAATGTTTCAGTCTTATTAAATAGGTAAGGTATATACCTCAAGCTACCTCTAAAAAGAGGAACCCTATGTAAGAATGAAGCCAGTAGAGAGGAAAGAATAATGAGGAGGTGTAAGAGAATGCCATGTTTGGAGGCCATAATTTAGGGTGGGCAGATTCAAGCTTGAAGCTGCTAATCTACTTCTTGAGCTTATACAAGTCTTTCCCCTTCATTAATATTTAACCCAGGGTTCTGAAATTCCACTCTACCTCAGACTCTCTCTTTCATGTTCCTCATGGAATCTCATATTTAAGGGGTACACTATGTTTCTTTTCCCAAATGGATTATGCGTTCCTGTTAGGCAGAAGTCATATAATATTTATCTTGATTCCATCAATGCTTAATAAATCATCTGCCTCATGCTCAATAAGTGTGGCAAAAAGAAAAGAGGGATAGGTGAAGAGGTGAAGGAGCAGAAAATGTGATTGTCAAAAAGCCCACATTTTGGAAGGAAAGTCATTTATTCTTTTTCATTCTCCTTTCCCATCACAGAAAAAGCAAACAAGGAAATCGAGACTTGCCCATAGGATTTTCACACTGTCCACACTTCCCTCACACAAAGGCTGATAATGTGCCATAAATTTTATTGACAAGGCTGATATTATACATTCCATCTTATTGTCAGAACATATGCTAGATGATGCACCCTCAATTTTTTTTGATTCAGAAAATATGACAATTGTATTTACTCATATACAAGAGAACTGTATTCACCAAGTAATAAATCCTGGCTGTCAGTAGAACCCACTGGTCAGTGATTTTCAGAATGTGATGAAATTCTTCTTGTGCAGGATTCCTGTGAGCAACAACAGGCGAGATGAAATCACTTGAGCTTGTAGACGTAGTCAGAAGGAATACTTAAAAGCATGTTACTGAAGCTGGAATAAAACGTAATAATGGAGAAAAAAAACACTTTTTGTCAAATACAGTTACCTAAAGAGGCAAATTAAAATGTCACATGAAATAGCAGAGGTATCCTTCTCCTTGGTTAAAAAAAAAATTGCACAGCAACTATTCGAGTTATTGGCTAGGGCATTCTCTTTTTTATTGATCTTTATATTGATCCACTAGAGCAGACACTAAAGGCAGTCCAACCTTACTTTAAATGTATCTTCAGTTCTCAACAAGACAGAGACTTCTATAGGGAGGAAGAGCTATTCTGATATAATAAGACTTATTATGTGGTTAGTGTTTATTTACAAACATTGATGTGGTAGTCAGAGTGAATATTAAAATTCAGAACTGGGAATAAATGGATTACACAGGTTGAGAAGTTGAACTTGAGGCGTTCACTTATAGGTGTTTCATATGCTTCCTAGTTAATCATTAATTAGAAACACAGGAAATGGAAACTGTATTGTAGTTCGTGGATAGATGACTAGACCTTGGAGCTAGACTGCTTGTGTTTAAAACTTAGCTTGACTATTATAGGTCCCTGGACATGTTGTGAAACTACCCTGAAGCTCGGTTTTCTTGGCTTGAAGCTAAGAATGAAAATCGTAGCACCAATTTAGTAGGATTGCGCTGAAGATTAAATAAGTTCATGCATGCAAGATCCTGGAATATTACCTGGCAAAGAACAAGTGCTAAATAGATGAGAGGTGTTTTTCTTGTGTTCTCTGATATATCTATATTTGTATATTTGTATATGTATTCACATATACATATATATTTATATACATATATGTATAGTACACATAAGCACATATGTGATAAAACGTATTATTTTGGAAAGATGGGTTAAAAATATTTTATAATTCTCCTTTGAGGAGCAGGACCAAGTGAAAAGAATGCCAGCCTGTCCTAAGGGAATGACAAGTCTGACTTGATCAGCCCCTACTACGCTTCCTTGAAGAAGCCTAAAATATAGGAATGCACTGACCTTCTTGGAATCTTGTTAAACATAACTGACAGCCACAGATTATTTTTGACAAGTGCAATTCTGGCACCAGTATCTAATGTTTGTCACCACAGCACACTAAACATACAATCTTGAATAAGTCCATTATCTGTCTATGCTTCGCTCATCTCATCTATAAAACGGAGACAATTGTCTTCCTATCTTATGGGATTGTTGCAAAAATTTAATGAGTTAAGTAAAGAATTGCGGTTACTTGATGCATAATGAGAATCAAGTAAGTCATTATTTTAGTACTTGATAACATATCACAATATGCCGCTTTCTACTTATTGTTCGTTTGAACCCTGGATGACTAATAATACCACCTGTCAATAAATCTGCAATACTATCAAACCCTCATTATATTCAACCTCCTGTATCCTTAAAAATAGGGGAACATTTAAGCAATTTCCAATTTGTAGTGCATGGTAAGAAAAAAATAGCAAGTGTCCAACCAGCCTAAGTGGCCCTTAATGCCATTTTCACAGCAAATGGCTTTTAAATAAGCCACTAACTGCCATTTACTGCTATTGTCCTCCATCAGCAGTGAAGCCATACCTATGTGTTTCAGTGGCAAATTGAAATCCTCTTATCAAAATTGTACAGTGTATAGATAGCAGAGAGGTAAACAAGAACAGTTATCACTGGATAAAATAAAATCTGTAATAAGGCTAATGGAGCCAAAAGCCAATTCTGCAGACTTATTTTCTTCTCCCACTCAGCCCCCTCCCCAGTATCCCAAAGGGGATTTTATGCTAATCTAAGAGCAGCACAAATGATTACCATTTTGTTACAGCTTCCAGTTGCCATGGATTTTTTTCCTTGATGATACGATGGGATATATATTGATTTGTTTTACAGAATAGGAAGGATTTTGCTGAAGCTGCAGCCAACCTTACTTTATGAAGAGGTGGAAAAAATTTGTGAGCTTCATGATTTAGGTCAGTAAAAAAATAAACTATCAGGAACACCATAGGTGCTTGCACATGGGCTGTATGGATTGCCTTGCATGTGGAGCTGCAGAGCCATGCCTTAAAATCTAAATCAAGTATTAACCTCCTGTTTTATGATTAGTGTGTTTCTAAATATATTCTCTAGAATCTGAAAGATATGGCTGGTTGAAAATGATAATTAAGTCAAGTGGTTATCGTATTCATCATAAATTAGCAGGATAATAAGATAATTTTTCAAGTATGCTTTTTTATATATTTGGAATACTTGACAGAATGTTTTATTGTTAGCTTGACAGAAAATTATGTTCATTCCTAAAAAAGAACACCAAGGCATGGTGTTCAAGCACTTGTGTGTATTTGAAATGACTGATTTTGCAAAGAAAATTGAAGAAATTTGTGTTAAGTAGTAATTAATAAAGACAATGAAATACTTCCAACCAGCCTGTGATTATTTTGCGCAGTTCTGCTTCCATTACCCTGTTTCCATCCTTGTTGATACATTATGGTAAAACAGCTGAAAAAAGGGGGTGAGTCAAATATAACTAAACATTTAAATTTTTTAGAATTCTGTGAGAACATCCAGTTTTTTTTGTTTTTTTTTCTGGCTTTTTAGGGCCACATCTGCAGCATATTGAGTTCCCAGACTAGGGAATCAAAACAGAGCTGTAGCCACCAGTTAACACCACAGCCACAGCAATGCCAGGTCTGAGCTGCATCTGCGACCTACACCACAGCTCACAACAATGCCAGATCCTTAACCTACTGAGCAAGACCAGAGATTGAACCTGCAGCCTCATGGATACTAGCTGGGTTCTTTACCACTGAGCTACAATGGCAACTCCCTCTAGATTTTTTTCCTTGTGAGAAAATGCTGCTAGGATAAGCTATATTCAAATGACCAAGAATGCACCTAAAGTAATTTTCTATACTACTACTTTGCCCGAGCCATTTTGTTAAAATCTGAAAATTATTTCAAGCATGACAAATATTTTAACTGGAATAGAAATTTCTGGAGGCTAAACTGACTATACCTTTCAGGGAAATGAGGGAGAACTAGGGATAGCTTACTTCTTTGGCTCTCATTTCCATTTGGTTGCAGCCTAGAAAAGGGCATTTGTCTCTGACAGTACCTGAGGGTGTGATGAACATGCTCCCGTTGAAAAACCTGACTGGAGAGAAGCAGTTATGTAGAGAAGGAGTCTAACTAGGTCAATCAGCTTGGATAGCCACTAGCTACAGTTCCAGGGGTTCGAATCCAGAAACGGTAATCCCAGCCTAGATATCACCGTTTCTGGAAGATCCTGTGTTTCGGTGACTAATGCTCAGTTGTCAGAAACTTACAATAGAAATTCCCTTCTTTAGAGTCATGGGATCTTAGAAGATTTAGATTCTTATTATATCAACAGGATCTCATGACAGTGGACTATAAATGCCTTTCCATATCTGACTCAAGGATACATATTTTCATAAAGAATTTTGGGCTCCAGGGAGTTCCCTTCGTGGCTCAGTAGTTAACGAATCCGACTAAGAACCATGAGATTGTGGGTTCGATCCCTGGCCTTGCCCAGTGGGTTAAGGATCTGGCATCACCGTGAGCTGTGGTGAAGGTTGCAGATGCGGCTCGGATCCCGCGTCGCTGTGGCTATGGGGAAGGCCGGCGGCTACAGCTCCTGTTAGATCCCTAGCCTGGGAACCTCCATATGCCGCAGGTGCGGCTCTACATAAAGTCAAAAAAAAAAAAAAAAAAGAATTTTGGGCTCCATATTACAATGTCTTCTCTGATTTTTCTGCTCCCCTATCCTTCGATCGCTCCCTCCCCCAAAAAAACCAAAAACCTATGTCCAACAGGAAAGAAACTTTCTGGTCTTTATGTTCCATATTCATCAGTTCCCTCTGACATCCAAAAGCCAACCTCACTTAAAATCAAGCAAAGTCTTGAACTCTATCAGACCTACCAGTGTCTCCCACAGTATGCTCTGGAGATTTTAAGTTACCTGATAACATTAGGTTAAGAACTGGGGATAATGTTTATATCTTCTTTCTCTTCTGTCTTTATGTCCAAGTCAACAAAAATATAATTTTTAAGCCTTCAAAATGCCTTACACCTTTTACATTTCCTCTCCATTCCCAGTGGGGCAACACTCAGCACCCCCTGTCTGTGTTACCAGAGCTCCCACTTGGTCTTCTTCCATCAAGTTTTTCTTGCATCGATTTCACCTGTTTTTGCACTGGTAGGTACCAAACCAAACCTTCTGAACTATCACATGCAAGATTTCGCTTTTCTGTTAAAACACAAAAAAATGACTTTCTTCTCCAACAATTTCAAATCCCTTTTTAGGAGTTCTCATCGTGACTCAGTGCTTAACGAATCCAACTAGGAACCATGAGGTTGAGGGTTCAATCCCTGGCCTTGCCCAGTGGGTTAAGGATCCGGTGTTGCCGTGAGCTGTGGTGAAGGTTGCAGATGCGGCTTGGATGCGGCTGTGGCGAAAGCCGGCGGCAACAGCTCCTGTTAGACCCCTAGCCTGGGAACCTCCACATGCAGTGGGTGCAGCCCTAGATAAGGCAAAA
>PVHT021183585.1:543032-663335 GCA_004024745.2 Catagonus wagneri
CTCAGTGGGTTAACGATCCGGCGTTGCCGTGAGCTGTGGTGTAGGTTGCAGACGCGGCTCGGATCCTGCGTTGCTGTGGCTGCGGCGCAGGCCAGTGGCCACAGCTCCGATTAGACCCCTAGCCTGGGAACCTCCACATGCCGCGGGTGCGGCCATAAAAAACCCGCGGCCATAAAATGACAAAAGGCAAAAAAAAAAATAAAAGTGAATCCTCAGATAATATGACCCCCAGACGAAGATATATATTTTCGTGGGGATCTTATTTTTCCGAACTATACAACCAAATACATGTACAAGTAATCTCCATTCATGTAGATAATTTAGTTGCAACAATATGGTAAAATAAGGATTTGGTACTAGTGTCTGGAGTGTTAGAAGCTGAAGTGTCTTGATGTCACGTATCCAGATGACTCTGATGAATATTCAAATGTGGAATATGCAGAGTTGAACAGAAATAATGACAATAACTTGGTAGCACCAACTCAAGTGTGCATGCAACATCACATTTCTGTATTTTGAATAAATTAAATTAAATACTCCTTTAAACCAGAGAGATCAATGTTGTAATAGAGAAGAATAAACCTGATCCCATACTGTACTCTGTTGCCTGTGCTTAGACATGCTGGCTCAGCACCTCTGTCTCATCAATAAGTAAAAACTGTTTCCTATAACCTGAAATATACATAATAGCCCTTTCTCAAGGCTCTGACTCCCAGGCTTTTAAAGCCATAACACTTTTCATTCATATAAAGTTGGAAAGAAAGTAACAGAACAGAAAATAACATTTGTCTAGCTGAAGGTTTGCAGGGACATCATTATCAGACCTATGTGGACAGATGCAAGAACAAAGGATTGTTACGAGGAAGTCTGCAACTATAACCTGTCACATCATGCCCCCCCCACCCCATTGCTATAACAGAATCCCGAATTCTACCTTAGGGAAGATGGTTCTTTGGGACAATATTCTACCTTCTTCTTGGTCTGCTGGTTTTCTGAATAAAATTGCTATTCCTTTCCCCAACACTTCATCTCTCCATCTGTTGGCCTGTTGTGCAGTGAGCAGTATGAGATTGGACTTGGTAAAAATATCATGCTTTATTATGCTCAAGAACTTCTTGCTGCTTTCACCTTATGCAGAGCAGAACATTCAGGAAAGCATCTCTGGCTGCTTTGCTGATTACTATTGAGATGTTGCTATTCCCGTCTATTGAAACTGAAGTTTGGTGATTCTCTTCTTGTGCCATATTTGGGCCTTTTCCTGAAGTTGTGGCTCCTGTCCAGAGGTACACTTGGAACCCATCATTTCCAAAATTTTGCTATCATCCACAAAGCAGGACATGAATAAATATCCTTCATAGGAGCTACAAACCTCCATCATTCTACCAGTCTATAGGAAATATCTCCCTACCTTTTGCTGTTCTCAAAGATTCTCCTCCTCCATCCCATTTTTCTTGCCATCTCAGGAGTCCAGCATAACTTCATCACTGGCTCTGAGCTTTAGCCTTTGTAAAAACACTTAAAACAGAGAAGTACGAAAGGTCTGCCACATGCTTGGTCATGCTCAGTCATGACCATGAAGAAAACAGAAGAGATTATCACTGCAAATTTAAAATCTCAATACATTAACCTTTATCAACATTGTAAGTGCTCTTAATATGCATGGAAGTTTTTATCAATTTGGAATAATTCATTTTCTCTTTTTATGATTAACAAACTGCACCTCTATCCTAGCCCTTGTTAGTAATTTGAAATAGATGTAGTCTTTCTTAACTGGCCTTAGGAACTTAGACCCACATAAGAAACCCCTCCCTAGGACCTCATGCTTTAGAGGACATTCATCACAAAGAATCAAACTAAATTATTACAAAATGCATAATCATTTCAATAGGATCTGGTGTTCAGAGCTGATATAATCTCATCCTGACACCTAAATTTACTGGCTTGACTCACACCAGATGGGCCATGAAAGTGCTGATTCATCTCTTGCCCTATATCTTGAACAAACTGTGTCCCTATCTGAAAACTGAAGGTTTTGGATTGTCCTACAATAGAAATAGAGAGGATCTGAATATTGGAAGGTCTTAGATAAGAAGAAAAGTCTTGACAAATTCTTCCCTTTAAAGGACATTAATCCTAGCATACAGAACATCCATTTTCTTCCTTTCATTTGTATTCCAGTTCACAATTCCAGTGAAATCTGGGAGTTAGCAGAGTCTTTGCAAGCCTTCAAAAAAGATGGCCCAGATACGAAATCAAGCAGGACCCCAGGGGCCCTCCCAGGTTAAAAAGGCTATCTGTGTCCCTCAGATTTTTGTTTATAGGAAAAAGGTTTCAGCCTTCTAGACCTTTCCTGAGAGCAAGAATTCAAACAGATCCAAAGGGCAGATTCAAATTGTTACTAATTAGGGAAGTGAGGGAAAGTAGGAACAAGGAAAAGTGGTCAAGAAACAATAGTGTAGAGTCTTGGTTACTCCTCAGGGGCTGGGCATGGTAATCTCATATATCTCTGAGTCCTTCTGCAGGATCTGAGGCCTCACCCAGGTGGAGGGTGGTAACCAGGCCGAATAGAAGCACATGGATTTCAGACAGATTGGAACCAGAAGACTGGTAACTGCGATTCCTGGAACATCACCTTGTTACCTCGCCACCAACCAATCAGAAGAAAGTCACACATTCCGCAGCCCTCCCCTCTTTAAAAGTTTTTTTGCCTTTAAAAATCCTTCCCTGAAACCCATCAGGAAGCACAAGTTTTCTGAGCATGCGTTATCCATTCTCCCTTTTGGCCCTTGCAATAAATCTTTTTCTGCACTGAACTCCAACGTTTTGGTTTATTTGGTTACACTGTGTGTCAGGCCTGTGAACTTGGGTTCAACAACTGAAATATTTGAAATATCAATCTGTACTTCCCTCAAATTTATGTATATAGTTGTCCCTTGGTAACCATAAAGGGGATTGGTTCCAGAACTTCCAAGGACACCAAAATCCATGGATGCTTAAGTCCTTTACATAAAATGGTGTGCTATTTGCATATAAACTATGCACATACTACTGTATATTTTAAATCATCTCTAGATTACTTACAATATCCAAAACAATGTAAATGATGTGTAAATACAATGTAAACTCTACATAAACAGTTGTCAATATGCAGCAAATTCAATTTTGCTTTGAGGAACTGATAGGATGGAGTAGGCACAGGTAGTTGTAGAAGTCCCAATAAGGGACCATAGATAAAGAGGGAAACCTAGGGGACGTTAGGAGATCACTGTAAATTAATAACTGCTCCAGAAAGCCATCTGCTTGACTAGTTGAGGTGTGGGGATTGCCTCAGGTCTTTGTGTGGGGGTGGGATGAGACCTGCATTCAGATTCAGACCAAGGGCAGGAGTTTGAGGACTGCACTTCTGCTGATTTGAATACACAACTGACACTAAGGAAGGGCTGCTGCTCAAAGGAAGAGGAAAAGGAAGAGGCCCTCTTTTCCAACCCCCACTCCACTTGCATGATAAAACTGTAGCCCACCGTATCCTCAGGGCAGAGACTCCTTGCCTGCCAGCTTGCATCTCTCACAAGCATCCTCCGATCTTAATAAATCTATTTCTTGCCTATCACTTTGTCTCTCACTGAATTACTTCTGCATTGAGGCACAAAGAATCTGAACTTCATTGAGTCTAGACACCGGGTGAGTGATTCCAATTTAAAACCATGGGTTCAAGTACCCCAGATTGTTTAGGCTGGATTTGCCCTTGGGTTCAAGTTCCAGTCTGTGTTCTGGCTAGGTTCAGGCCATTGGTGCTGTCAGTTTCAGAACTTTCTGGAACTTTTTTGTTTGGTTTTTTTTTTTTTGGGCTTCACTTGAAGCATATGGAAGTTCTCAAGCAGGGCCTGCTCCACAGTCACAGCAACATGGGATCAGAGCCACGTCTGTGACATATACCACAGCTCATGGCAATGCCATAACCTTAACCCACTGAGTGAGGCCAAGGATTGAACTCGCATATTCACGGATACTAGTTGGGTTCATAACCTGCTGAGCCACAACAGGAACTCCATCTGGAGCTTTTTAAAAAAAATATTTTTGATTTGAGTTTAGTTGTATCCATGCGTATGGAACTTGTAGATTGGTGGTCTGACTATATGTATATTTATGATATTTATTTGATAAATATATCATGTGACATAAAGAAAGCCTGACATGGACTCTTTACATTGACAATGATACTGGATTTTGGAAACTAGAATTTTGAGCATCATTTTGGTTAAAATATTCAATAACAATAAAAAATTTTCAAAAAATCTTAATTTATATTTATTAAATTATTTTAAATTTATATTTATTAATTATAAACTACTTTTATATCCAATAGAAAAGCTTGGATATTTAAAAGTAAATTAACTTAAAAGTACATGAATATCATTGCATTCTTCACATTCATATTAATTTATATTTTTATATACTTGACTTAAAAAAAATGCATAACCTGAAAGTTGCAAGTTAAGTTTCATTTGGGGCAAAATTAGAACTTAAGCCCAAGAGAGAGCAATTCAGATAGCCCTGAGAAAACTCTGAGGAGGCAAGGGGGGAAGCTAGGCTATATAGGATCTTTTTCAACAAAGGGCACTTAGTAGGAATGAAAGATCTACAGAAAACCAGATACCTCAGGTTAAGGAATTTAGTGCATTTCTGTGAAAAGATGTAAATGTCTGGGCTTACTGGAATCACTCCTTTGATGCACGTCAGCTACCCATCCAGTATTCTTTGTTTCTTTCCTGAATTCCCTCAGGGCTCAAACTTGGGAGTGGCTGCACTCACAGAGGACGGACACGTTTTTCTTCTTCTTTTTTTAATGAGTAGCCTGGGCAGCAGTATTTCAGAGCTGTTTGAAATACCACCCTAAAGAGAAAAGGGGGAACATCAAGATATTTGTGATAAAGGTGATGGGGGAGGAGGTGCACGCAGCCAGGCACACATTTTCACAGAAGATTGCTGCTGGTCTTGGCCGGGTTTCTATTAGTCACAGATATTAGTCCTCATGAAGGATTTTAGTGTTTTTCTAGTTATGCGGAGATGCAAGCATTGGGCTCATAAAATCTCCTAAAAATATCTAACTGTCTGAAGACTCGTTCCACCAGTTTTCCCAGAGCACAGAGTACCTCACTCTTGGTTTCCACCCTGAGCTCCCTGAACTCCACTCAGGGAGTATTGAGAGTTGGCAGCTGCAGTGGCTCGTGACTTAATACACAGAGAGGCAGGAGTTCCCGTCGTGGCGCAGTGGTTAACGAATCCGACTAGGAACCATGAGGTTGCGGGTTCGATCCCTGCCCTTGCTCAGTGGGTTAACGATCCGGCGTTGCCGTGAGCTGTGGTGTAGGTTGCAGACGCGGCTCGGATCCTGCGTTGCTGCGAAGGCCGGTGGCCACAGCTCCGATTAGACCCCTAGCCTGGGAACGTCCACATGCCGCGGGTGCGGCCATAAACCCGCGGCCATAAAATGACAAAAAGGCAAAAAAAAAAAAATACACACAGAGGCAGACAGCAAGTTCACAACTATGTTCAAAGTTTATACACTTTGAACAAAGTTAAATTGTTTTCTGTCACCACTGTCAAAAAATTATAAGACTCTGAAAGTGAAACTGACAACACTGATGACTTGAACCTAGCTGGAACCCAGATCGGGGCTTGAACCCACAGTTTTTAAACTGGAATCACTCACCCAGGGTCTGGACTTACTGAGGTTCAGGTTCTTTTTGTCTCAGTGCAGAAGTAATTCAGCAAGAGACAAAGTGATAAGCAAGAAGTAGATTTATTAAGATAGGACACTTGTGAGAGATGTAAGCGGACAGGTAAGAAGGTTCTGCCCTGAGGATCCGGTGGGCTACATTTTTATAATCCAAAGAAAGTGGGAAGGGGAAAAGACCGCCTCTTCCTTTTTCTTCCAACAGACATCAGGCTTATACCATTATCTCCTCCTTCATATCTGGTAAGAGAGTATTTGACCCTATGAGGTCAAACTAGGACTGCCATGGTGCTTATCCAAATCAGCAGAAGGGTGGGGATCATAGGCTAATCTACGTTGAACCATCTCAGGTTTCTGTATAATGAGGGTCCTCTACTTTGGAGGGTCAACTTTATCTCATTTCATCTTTCACTTAATGACCTGAGGCACATCTCCTGCTTTTCTTTGTGGTTTTATAGTTAAGCAAGCCTGCTTCCTTCTAATGGCTTTCTCAGGTGCACATAGAGTGGTCTTCCAAAGTTCCCTAGGTTTCTTCCCTCTCTATCTCTGGTCTCCTATTGGGACTTCTACAACTACCTGCGTAACTATCTTACTCCATCCCTATCAAAAGTATCTGTTATAAAACAATGATCAGGCAAGAAAAAACAAAATAAGTAGAAACTAAGTTGTAAATTGTGGGTGTCACGGTCTATGACTCATTTAAACATTGTAGTTCCATGAACAGAATACCGAGGTTGGTACAACAAACAGTAAATGCAATTAGAATTTAATGTTTTGCCCACCTTTCATCTTATAAAGCAATCACCTTACTTTTTTTTCCTCATTTTTTGTTATGAAAGCATTTTGTTCAATGAGCTGATAAAACACATTTTATTTAAGATTTTGGTGGTTTGATATACAACTTTCAAACATTTAAACATCTTATCTATGGGCCTCTATTTGTTTGCAGGCTCCAGAACTCTCAAATATTAGAAGCAGGCCAGTGGACCGGAATTGTAAAAAAATGTGGAGATCGATTTTCCCCAGACACTGACCTTTAAAAATACCCAGCAAACCTAACTAAACATGAAGGATTTCCTGGCCTTGAAAGATACCTATTGGCATAACAGGTAAATTTCCAGGACTTCTCTCATTTTGCTTCCCACCTGTTTCATTAAAATTCCACCTCAGTTCTACTGTTAACTCTTGATTCTCTGACCTTATCCTAATTAATTGCTCACTTCTGGCTTGTTAATGAGCTTCCTGCACTCTCCACTGTTTGGTCTTCAGCTTTTTTAAGTGGAGACCTTACTGTTGGGCTTTCGTTTTTGTAATGCAAATGCCTGACTGTCTTGAATAAGCCCAGTGCCAGCCACAGGGCTAGATAAGAACTAGGCTAACCCCCAGGACACTACCCCCCCCTTCCCTATCAGTTTCCTTTGTTTTAGAGATCTTGATTAATTTCAGTAAGTGACTACTGGGCTCTTTGTTTTTTTCTCTTTCCATACTTTAAATTTTCCCTCTCGTGTTTTAAACTGATATATGCCCACAAAAACCTCAGTAAAAGCAGAACCTTAGGTTTGTGCTTTCTCTCTTTCTACCTGTGACCATACTGTGTGCCCCCAGGTGTACCAGGTGATTTCCAGGACTTGTAAGCAATAAATATTTTAGTCTTTGTTTATTTTTTTTTTTTAATTTCCTGATGGTTATTACCGAGGGCATCTTGTAATCATAATAAAAATCACAGGGGCCAGTTCAGTCACAACAGTAGTTATTGATAGGCTAAGACAGTGCAAAACTCTTTAATCTCAGATTGTTCTATTCATCCTTTTAGTTGACAGCTTCCTTGATGGCTTGGGTGGTTAGGGTCAGTTCTGGCCATGTGGGAGCCTGTTCTTATCTTTGGAAACTCAGCTGGCTACCTGGCAGAATAGCTCAGATTTCCACCATAGCTGGTGGATCAGATGAATTAAAACCAATCCATTATCATGATGGAAACAAGATAAAGGAAATATCTTTATCATGGAAAGGAAGAATTTTTTTTCCCTCTGTATAAAAATTCCACCTATGAAAATATTACCAAAATTTCTATATATGTCATCTACACTTACAAATGTGTAGGCCTCCTTGTGTAATCTCACGTATTCACCCAAATTAGAGGATGTCCCTATCTCTGAAACAGACACGCTAAGTATTATCTGTCACCTATATTTCTGTAGCCTGTCTTATTAAATTTTAATGTTTGATTGCTCACTGAAATAACCTTGAATAAATCAGTGCAAATAAGTATCAGTATCTAAAATCCTGTGTCTTGCATATATTATCTAACACCTCGGCATTACTTTTCTGTGCTTTAGAGAAAGAACAGATAATTCAATTACTAAAATACACATGAAGCAAACCAGACAACAACTAAACACCATATGTTTTCCTTTGGGCTGTTCAGAATGCAATCTCTTCACTGTTAGCACCCAAATTCCTTTTGTGTGCCTATTTGGTCATCCTGGTGTTACAGAAGCTCCTGGCTACATACTACCATCCTGCAAACAAGAGTGGCCCAAGCTCCTCTAATGAAATGGTATTAGATGGAATTTTGATCTTCACATAGAGGCAAGACCACAAAGAATCCTTTGAGGAGTTCCCGATGTGGTGCAAAGGAAATGAATCTGACTAGGAACCATGAGGCTGTGGGTTCAATCCCTGGCCTCACTCAGTGGGTAAAGAATCCAGTGTTGCCGTGAGCTGTGGTGTAGGTACAGACACAGCTCGGATCTGGTGTTGCTATGGCTATGGTGTAGGCTGGCAGCTGTGGCTCCCTTTCAACCCCTAGCCTGGAACCTCCATATGCCACAAGAACAACCCTAAAAAGCAAAAAAAAAAGAATACTTTCAGGCAAGATCTGATATCCAGCAGATGTGACCAGTATGGACCTCCTGTGTTTTCTCACCAGAGACCAGCCTGATTGTTTAGTGTCTGTGCTGTACAAAGAGATGTGTATTTAAGAAAAGCACCCTAATGCATGCTGCCAGAACACACTAAATGCCTAAATGTATTTTTCTTGTCTCTTTCTTTGTCTAGGCATCCCCGGGATCTATATATTTCCTAATCCTTGTCATATATATCTTTTCTACATTTCCACTCATCCTGTGGGTATTCAATTTCATCCTGCCTGAGGCAGGACTGGTTTCCTTTGCTTGCAAAACAGAATCTTTGATCTATATATAATACAATGTCTCTTGAGATATAATTTTTTTAGAAACTTTTATCATAAACAATTTAAATTGACTCACATTCGAGAGGAATCTAGAATAAACACAGACTAATACAAAAAAATAACCCCAAGAAGTAATTCTAAGAAACAATGGCATACGCACCTTTGGAACATTTCGGAGTGCTTTTATTTCTCTTGCTCTCTTTGATAATGGCAACAAGCAAGTAAGACCAGAGAGTCAGAAAACGTTCTCTCAGTTTTCTGCACAGGCAAAACAGGGCTGAGAACCAGACAGTCTAAAAGGGTTGTTTTGCTTCAAAGATAGTTAGACATAGGCCTGAGGCTAGAAACTAGCTTTCAGCCTATTGACTGAGAACTTTTGAAAAGGAAATATATAGGTTTAATTTTCTCCGTAAAGGCACAAGCAATATCATCACTGACTATGTTTATCAGATGTGGAAGGAAGGTAAGCAGACTACCTATATCCTGGAGTCATTTTCTAATTGCTTAGGGCTCGGAGTTACTTGGACTGACAAGCACTCATCCTGAAGTAATGTTCCTTTTACCCATTTCAATTCACTGGATCATTTGTTAAAGAATTTCAAACATCAATCATTATATAGACATCTATATATATTTGTATAACTGGAGATTTGTGTTCAAGAGAAACTTCATGCACAAACTCATCATGTGAACAGAGAAAACTGCTTGAAGCAAAGCTTGACTCTTCTGATCCTCACATTAAAAGGTCCCTCTATAACCCAGGTCTCTCAGAAAAGAGGGTAAACACAGTTAATCCAGCCTTGAACCCTATTTTAGCAGTTGAAGCTATGCATGCACAGATAAATTAGGTGATTTTTTTTCAAGTCCAGCCGCCATCTAGGGTCATGGGCCAAAATTGCTGCATTTACATGCCTAATAATTTTTTAATTGAATACTGGAAATTACAAATGCTCTCTGGTTGAAAAAAAAAAAATGGAGAAGTTGGAGCCTTGATCCCAAACAAGTGTTTTGCGTTTTGTGTGTGCGTGTGTGTTTTCAAATTCAGAGGAACATCTGTATTCCCAGCTTATTCTCCAAAACTGTCCCTTGAAGGAAGATCCTACTCAGTGTCTGAGGAGATGAGTCTGAAGAGCCACTGCAGTTAATGCAAGGTGTATGGTCCTCAACTGACTTGTGTGCTTCTTGAGGGTGGAGCCTCTACTCTCAAACATGCTTCCATTTCCCCAGGGCTATTCAGGCTGCATAACTTATCTCCCAAACAAGAATACTCTTGAGAGTGAAAGACCGTTTATAATTATAACTGGAGAGCCGGCCAGGCAAAGTAAGATGGATGATCACTCTGTCCATGACACCCAGTATGTTCTATATAAAAGAAATTACTCTATAAAAAAGGCATTTGGCTTTCAAGAGTCTCCATCTTGCCCTTAATTATTCAGAGTGTCAAAATAAGTTCCACACCACTCAGAGTTCTAAACAGTCCTGCCTCACGAGAAGAGACACAGTCGCTTTCTTGGCCACGCAGGCATCTCTTGTCTGCTTGGAAGGCTCACATCTGAACACACACAAAGAGAGTCAGAAAAACTGAGGGGATTTCGTTTTAAAATAAAAATGGTAAATTATCTGGAATACAATTAGTGAATAAAAGAAGAAAAGGAATATCTGCTGAGTTCTCTTGGAGAAGTTCCAGTGTTGAAGTTATTCCCTCCTACAACACAGCTTCCCCACTGGCCTCACCAGCCACATTCTGGAGGTGGTCAGAGGCCCGTACGGTGCTCTTTCTCAGCCCTTACAGGTATAATTTTGTGGGATATATTTATGGGATGTCCTTGCCCTCTGTCTCCTCTCCTTAGTTATAGAGCAAACGACTCTGTGACCCACAGATTCTAGGCCTTGAGTTGAAATAATCACCTTCTACCAAGATTGAGGTGACTGGGGTGCCCACATTTGTATTTGACACTGAGCCCGGCAGCCCTGCTCAAAACCACAGTCAATTTCCAATTCAGGAGAAAAGACCAAACCTTCACCTGGTCAATTTGTGTTTTCTTTCTCTTTCTTTCTTTCTTTCTTTCTTTCTTTCTTTCTTTCTTTCTTTCTTTCTTTCTTTCTTTCTTTCTTCTTTCTTTCTTTCTTTCTTTCTTTCTGTCTCTTTTAGGGCCATATCTGTGGCAAATGGAGGTTCCCAGGCTAGGGATCGAATTGGAGCTCTAGCCTCTGGCCTACACCACAGCCGCAACAACACGGGATCCCAGCCACCCCTGCAACCCACACAACAGCTCGCGGCAATGTCAGATCCTTAACCCACTGAGTGAGGCCAGGGATTGAACCTGTGTCCTCATGGCTACTAGTCAGGTAACTTTTATTGCAAACTTGTTAATGACATTGCAGAGATGAGGAAGAAACTTATAAAGCTAGATTTTCACTTCCATTACTATTCTTGGCAACAGATAAAACTTATTATCAGAAAATGACCATTAGGCCATGTATGAGAACATTTTATAAACCAGTGTTTACCATTTACAAATGAATCTATGGAGAAGAAGTTGAAAGTGAAAAATTGATATTTAGATTTTTGATGACACTGGGGAAGGCTAAAAACTTATCTAGAAAGTTTGATAATATATATTTTGTGTGCTCTTGTGTTTGTTTTTTCTATTTAACAATGAAAGAAGAAAACGTTGAAAGCCAAAGTATGATGGAATTGATTTTCCATTAGAGGACATTTTTTTTCGTCTTTTTGTCATTTTTAGGGCCGCACCTGCAGCATATGGAGGTTCCCAGGCTAGGGGTCTAATCAGAGCTGTAACTGCCAAATTGTTTCCCCTTCAAAGAGAGGTCATAAGTAGCTGGTCTGTCATCGTTAGAAAGGGTATCATAACAAGGGTTTGATGGTTCTCTCTCTTGCTAACAGGGTAGATACTCAATGAATGTAATGTCCAATTTGGTCTCATTGGTAAGAAACTCTTATTCCTAGACCCATGCATGTCCTACTTTCTTACTTTAATGGTAACTCTGGTCAAGTCTGGTCATGGGCCAATTGAGAAAACATTGAAATGGCCAAAGACACAAGCTGCTAGATTTCCACAGGATAGGTTATCCTGTCCAGTTCAAACTGAAGCTTCCTCCATGGTGAAAGAGACATTGATTCATGTATTTTGTGCTCCTTCCATAATTCCATCCATATACCTCTTCCCGGACCCCTTTATCATGTTCCTCCTATATCTCTGATCCCTCAGTTTGACTGTCTCTGTCTCTTGTCTATTCTGGACATTTCATGTAAATGGAATCATGCAATATTCCATATGGTATCTTCTGTAACTGGCATCTTTCACGTAGCATGATGTTTTTTCAAAGTTCATCATGTTGAGTGTGCATCAGTAGTTAATTATTTTCATTGCCAAATAATATTTTAGTGTATGGATATTTTCTTTATCCATTTGTCAGTAGTGGACATTTGAGTTGTTTCAAATTTCTGGCTATTATGAATAATGTTACACACCCAATCACCGGGTTCCAGTCAATACCCATGTCTGTTCTGCTATGTGACTTCTCTCTCTGAAGCATTCTCTGCCACCAGCAGTCTCCTAAAGATAATTGGTAACCCTGAACAGATTTTTAAGATATCATATTGACCATCTTCCCAAAATTTGGTAAAAAAAAGTCCATTCTTCATTTTTGCCTGATAAAAAATAGGCAGAAACCTAACTTATTAGGTGTTCCGTCTGTATCTTTGTATCTTTATTATTCAGTCCCTATGATCTACTTTATTGCTTTTTTTTTTGGCTTTTTACGGCTGCACTCACATCATATGGAAATTCCCAGGCTAAGGCTCGAATCAGAGCTGCAGCTACTGGCCTATACCACAGCCACAGCAACCAACACTGCATCTGAGCTGTGTCTGTGACCTACAGAACAGCTCACAGCAATGCTGGATCGTCAAACCACTAGAGAGGCCAGGGATTGAACTCGCAACCTCATGGTTCCTAGTCGGATTCATTAACCACTGCGCCACGATGGGAACTCTCCTACTTTATTCTTTATAAAACTCTATAATATTATGTTGTAGAGATCTACTAGAATGTATTTAGTTGGTTAATTATTTTAGACATTTTATCTTATTAGTATTTCATGCTGTAATGAGTATGTTTCTATATTTATGTTTTGGTACCTATGGCAAAATTTCTGTAAGTTAGATTCCTAGAGAAGGGATTACTGGCCAGAGATTCTGAATATCTTAAATTACTATCTTAAACAATAGATAAACTGAGCCCTCTCACCACTCTTTCCCCACGCTTGTACCAATATTGGACAAAATCAGTAGCTTTTATCAGTGTCAAATGCTAAGCAACATTCAGAGTAATAGTGAATTCAGCCATTATTCTGTTCTGTCTTATCCCATTTTTGTTTTTGTTTTTTTTCAGTTTGAGACCTGGAAAAGTGAAGGGATTTAGGCATTTCCTTTCTTTACTAGTCATAGGAGGACACCAGTGTAATTAAAATACCCCATTAATTAATTTTCATTGATTCGCTGTGAAGAGTCTCTCTAAATGATACTTTTATCATTAGGAAATGAATGAAACAGCAGGTTTTAAGGATATGCCAACTTTAGGTAGGTAGGTACATAATGATGTGTAATGGTAGATAATACCTATTCTGATATTAAAATTACCACAGGTAAACAAACAATCAAATAACTATTTGACTGAGGACAGTTACAATTACTAAACTTTATTACATAATCAAAGAATGTGATATAAATGTCACCATTTTCCACTGATTTTTTGAAGAGTTTACAAAACGCTCATCAAAATATTTTTGTTGAACAAGTGGAATTTTCTATGTTGTAAAGAGGTTTCTTCTCAAACTGAACTTGCCTTGCTACCTGAAACAATAGGGCTTACAGGAATATCCACCTCTCTTATAAAAATGAACAAATTAGCAATTGGAAAAGAGTCCATCCACCAATAAATGTGGTTGTCATGAAATCATCCATTGCCCCTCACCCAGACACAAGACATAAATTACAGATTTTTTTTTTTTTCACTGAGTCCATATCTGCCACTTGAAATAGCAATAGAAAATGAGTTGTGTGATCTGGTTATTGTTAATCAGATGGAATACTTAATTGCAAGAAACAGAAGCCAACCGTGACTAATTTCAGCATACAAGTATTTTACATAGAGAATAGTTAAATATTTCAGGGAATCTAAATGTGGAAGTGATGGGAGGGGGTGGTGGGAAAGGGAAAATGGAAGGCAAGAACCAGGTTCAAGGATACGGGGTTAAGAAAAATCCCTCCAAACACCACTGCATCTCGAAACAGATTCTAAGGCTTGTGCTCGCCATTCATCCATCATTCAACAGACAAAAGTTGCCACAGGGACTGCTGCTAGAATTGCCTCTCAAGACCTGATATGACCTCTGCTACCCATCTCCAGGATGTATCCCACAGGCTCTACTTTGCATCATTACCTTCTCAGTCAAAGGATAATGCAAGTACATGAATAAGCAGAGCTCCAGGAAAGATTGAAGTGTAAGTGCCTGTCATTTTATGCTTCTTTATTAAGGTGGCTCTGTGCCATACACTAAGAGATTAGTCAAGCACAGGAAGAGAATTCAGAGACTAGGGAGCCGGAAAGAATGACAAATATTCGTTGAAATTCCAGAATATCAAGAGTACTTCTTTATTAGGACTGAAGTTAAGAATGTTCTTTAAATCTTTTTTACATTATAAATCTTTATTTGAATGAAACACAATGGTAGTATTAAATTTTTTTTACATCCTCTTTTTTCAACCTTTATGTTTCCTTTATTTTGAGGACCACACATGCTGAAAATTAATTTGCAATCTGAATTTTGGGGTTCTTAGAATGATTATAATAGCTATTATAATTATACTTATTTCTGCATCTTAGCATTTTCTATTTGTCAGTCTGGTTTGGCTTCTACTTTGCTCCTTTTTTTCTTTCCATCAAAGATTTTTCCTCCGTGGATGTATATTGAATCCATTCTCTTCCATTTTAGCTGACTTATTAAATCCTATGTATGTATTTCTATTCACATCTCAATATATTAAACATGTCAATGTGTATATCACTTTCTGGGTTAAGGCAAGTATCGAAGCATAGTCTCACCTGGGTCTATTCTCTGGTGTTACCCCCCACTTCCAACCATCATCTAATTCCTGTGCTGTCCAAAACAGTAGCCACTAACCACATATAAATATTTAAATACTTTAATGGAGGAAAGTTTAAATTTTAGTTTCTTTGTTGCACTAGTCACATGGCAAGAGATCAGGAGCTCCGCATTCCTAGTAGCTTGTATACAGTACAAGATGTAGAATATTTCCATCATCATAGAGAGGTTGATTGCACGCTATTGGACTACGTTTTACTCTAGAAGCTTATGGGCCCATCTTTTTACACTTGCTCCTTCCTTACTAAGACAAGAACATAATTTACTAAGGCATTAGTAAATGCATTTCCTCTATGTCCCTCATGGTTCTCCTTAGTTCTTAAGTTATTATGAAATTGTTAATTTCTTCTCTTGCTAGATACTTCTTCAGAAAGTATTTTCCAAGATGAATTTTGTCTATTCAATCTTATGAATTCTTTTCCCAGAACTATCTTTAGTCTAGACTTGTAAGTCAATATTAGTTTAACGTGGGATAAAATTCTAGGCTTAATATGGTTTCCCTTCCTCACTTTTCAAATATGTCTTTTCAAATATGGTGCCTCTATTGAGAAATTTAGCGCCAGCCTCAGAGGTAAATTGAAATACTGGCTCTAATTTTTTACTTATCTCTCTCTCTACATTCTTTGCAGGTAGCATCACAGTTCCTCATACAAAAGTCACCTTACATTGGGATTCAGCCACATGACTGCTTCTAGTCAATGAAATGTGATTGAAATGAGGGAGCACCGTTTCTGAAAATAGGACTAAAGAGACCTCTCCCGGGTTTCTACTGTCCCTTTCATTTCCCTGCCGTGATCCTAAAAAGAACATCTCCTGGTAGCTGCTGCACCTTAACCTAAACCACAAAATGAAAAAAGACAAACGAGATCTTTTGAGATTTTCAATGTTAATGCTATACTTTCACACTCAGTATTTCCAATTAGACCTCATTCATATTAACTCATCTCTTTGAGGACCAGGTCATCATCAAATGTCACGATTCTTAAATACCTCTCAGGTAGAAAAATGTCTAGGGTTTAGCTTGTCCTCCTCTGGATGAATTTTGGGAGGAAAATGGTCTCAGGACAAAATTTTGCCTCTGGGGTTGTATCCCAAATTACCTGCTGCTTTTTTCCCACCTCGGGAATCCCACTAACCCACCCCAAACCTGGGACATATGCCACACTACGCACTGCTTTTCTCTGAGGAGCTGCCATGCTTTTATGTTATTATCTGGCTCAGTGAGTGTGGAAGAAGGCTCTGCTGACCAATCTGAGATCACTATAATAATTTGTTCACCCAGCTTTTCAGCTGCACTGTATGCATATCTATCACTCTTGGTCCTGGTCTGGGTCAGCAGCTTTCCTGACCCTTTGGGTGACAGATGAGAGATAAAGGCATAAAGAGAAAGCTTTCAGTCAACCTTATTTTTTGGCTTTGCTTTAGGTTCCCTAACATCCATCATCTCATTATACACACCCTCTGGGGCCCCACATCTTTAGTTTTCCCAAAAGCTTTTTGTGTTTTTACTTTTGTATGTCACTTGCTGCAGTGGATTGTAATATCGACTTGTCTCTCTGATTCTTGGTAGGGGTGCCCCAAAATCTGTTTTTGGGAAGGACCAGAATTCTTTGCAGTTCACCATCGTGTGTCTTAAATGTTTTTAGGAACACTACAATCCCCAGAAGTGTTATGAGGAAGGTAATGCCCTGGTATTACAGGGGCAATTCCAGATGATGCCTTCAGATTAATTCTTCAGCACATGTATTTGAAATAAAACCAGTTACCATCTGGAAGAAACTCCTTTGAACTTTGTTGATTTAAAAAGTAAATCCCAAACACTAGTTTTTTTTTTTAATCTCTTCAAATGGTCTTTTCCTAACAAACCTATCTAAATATATCTCCTTGGTTATGTAAAGGATAATATTATCATTTTTATTCTTTCATTGCTTTATCTCAATCAGAAATAATTATAATTTTGAAATCTGTTTTTTTTTTTTTTTTTTTTTTTGCTTGTCTCTCTCCATCAAGCCGCACAATGCCTAGGAAATATCTCTTACATAGTAGACATTTAATCAGTGTCTTATTAAATAGATGGACAGCTCTTCTTTGGGAATTAAATGATCTTAGTGAGTTCTTGGGTTTCACACATGACTTACAAAATGACCTTTGCTGGAACTTTCTGATGGTTTTCTTGGTGTTCACAAGATAGACCACTGAATTCAATTGTTGGGGCTCAAGTAACAAAGTACCACAAACTGAGTGGATTCAACAACAGAAATTTATTGTTTGACTGTTCCAGAAGCTATATGTCCAAAATGAAGGGGTTCTTTCTGAGGGCAATCTGCGAAGAAAGAATCTTTCCCCTCTCCTTGGCTACAAAGATGGTCATCTTCACGTTCACATCACGGGTCTCTGTATGCATGACTCTGGGTCTCAATTTCCCTTTTTATAAACCAGTCATATTGGATTAGAACCCACTGTAATGATCTAATTATAATTTGGTTACCTCTGTAAAGACTATCTCCACAGAAGGTCACATTCTGATGTACTACGGGTTAGGACTTTAACACACGAATTTTGAGGACAGAGTTCAACCCACTTACATTTCCACCATAGTACTTCTCTTCTTGTGTAATAACAGTTTACTTGTCTTTCTTCATAATTAGACTTTGTGACGGTTTGGATGCAGAGTAGTCAATCATTCTCTGAAGAATACTTATGGATCTTAACACCCAACTTCAGATTTCCCTTCATTGTTTCTGAAGGGAAATAAGCAGACAGCTACAAAACTCCATCCAAGCCTAAGCACTGCTTGTCTGGGCTCTCCCTGTCTTTTATCATGTTGCAGTGAATTTATGAATGTGAGTTACCTAGTAACAATGTAAGGGCAGGATCCAGGTTAATGTTTATCTTTATACTCCCAGTATATTTGCCATGTTTGGAGCATAGTAAATGTTTGATCTTTATTGAATTAACAGGAAACAATAGAAATATGACAGAGACCAAAGAAGTAAGGATAAAAATCATTTCCACATGAATATCCTAGGAATGATTGCAACCTCCTTGATTCCAGAACACAAAGATGTTTCACTATTGTCCACTTATTGAAAACTGAGGTCAGCATAACCTTCAGACACCAGCTGCCTCCTATCACTGTGTCCCATGAGAAGTGGAAACCAAGTTACATTTAAAGCAAAGCGAAACTTCTTTAAGGTCTTGTCCTTGCTGTTGGTTCCTAGGAAAAGAAACAGTATCACATTTCATTGTCTCTATGTTACAACAACAATAAAATTAATAATTTCCTTACTTTGGATCCTAAGGCTACAGTGACATAGGATTTTTGTGGGAAGATGCATTTTTATAAGAATTTGTCAACGCAAGGAAGTGCTGCAATCCACAGTTTTAAGGACATCTTGTCACTGTCTTAATTCCCATTCCAGATGTTCCGGTAGGAGGGGTGAGAGCAAGAGTGTCTTCCGGCTGGGAATTTTTTTTTCCTGGGGAATTCAGCAGATACCATAGCAGTGTGTAGTTTGCCCTCATCTCCAGACAGATATACTAAAAGGAATGCTTAACTTGGCACACATTCAAGGATGCTCATTATACTAGAAATCATGCATCACAATAAAAGGAAATGTCAGATTTCACCTCTTATCAACCACTTGCCTTAAGATACATTTTGATCTTCTGTAGACTTGCAATTTGGGAGGTTAGCGAACAAAGGAAAAAAGAGCACAGCTACATGCCAGGCAGTAAAATCTCACTTAAAATACCAGAGATATTTTAGCACTCTACAGCAGATAAAGCAGCATGGGCCTTCCCCTCATATGTGGAATGGATAAAAAGTCTACTGAATCCTGAGCAATCTTTCCATTTACTATTGAATGATAGTTTTTCTTTTCAGAGAAACGTAACAACCTAGTATGATGTTAACATTTCTCACTTCACAATTTCTCTAGTGCCACCCTTGATTTTATGCTGTAGGATCTCCTTATAGTTGAATCTGCAATTTAAAAATAAAAACTTCCTCTCAACTCAGCTTTAATGGAGACAGTTCACAAGTCTTGGCTGACTTTGAATTTGGCTTTTTATGGAGGTCCCAGGAGATTTCGCCCCAAGATATTCTCTCCAGATGTGTCTCTGCAATTTAGGATTGGGTTTATGCAGGTTTGTATTCATATTTGAGGCAACCAATAACTCAGTAATGTTTTTATTGATCTTATTTCAAAAAATGAGAGCTTAATTGGTAAGAAGAGATTGGTTCTGTCTGGGTATATTTGATAAGGTAGCCCCTTAGGAAAGATCATTAGGCCCTAATTGGAAAAAGGAATTGGTCTTACTGCTGTCCCCTCAAGCTGTTTCTGCTTATTTTATCACAAGGCTGGTAGTGGGACTGTGTTGAGGCATAAGCTTGACCTGAATTTCATGGAATCACAGGGGCTGTGTGACCAATGAGAGACTGTTGCTAGGGAGACATTGCAGCCTATGCTAAGTAAATCAGAGTTGACATAAAGTTTTTTAAAAAGAGGAAGAGAGGAAATTCTATTTATGCATTTTTCTCTCTATCCCTCCCTTCCTCTTTTCCTCCCCCTCTCGTGCTTTTTAGTATTAGGTATTCTATGTGCTTCTGATTATAGCACTATTATTTTTACCTCTTGTTTATCCAGAACTGCTCTTTTTTTCTCTCCTTTGTCTTTCTTATACAGTTCACTCACACTTTTCATTCTAGCTGCTCTATCACATTTTCTAACTGCCAACAAAATCACTGTCTCTTAATCTATCATGGATAAAATAGTGATTCAGTTAATAAGAAATCTAAGATCCTGAAAACATTTCATCAAGCATCAAGGGTTCAAGGTGATAGGATCCCAGGATCTGGAATGTCTGATAACATGTCTAGCCAGAGGGTAATTCATTTGTGCAGAATTCTACTTAACGGGAATCAAGAAAAACTCCTAAAATAGTCCAAGTTGTGCAATGTCCTCAAAATAATACGATGTCTGTGGCTTGATGATTATTTGTTGACTATAAATGAATAGGAAATCAGTCTTTGCTTTTCAGAGTATGGGTCCTTTACACAGTTCAAGAATGAGTAAGACGAATCATAAATTTATGAAAACCTTAATGGATAGAGAAAATATGCACTCATGCCCAGCCACAATCCCCTCACATACTCACAAACCCCATATCCCATTAAGATACTGTCTCCCCTATTCCTACAATGAATGATGTTGGATCCTTAATTAAACTATGTATTCAAGGGTGAATCCTTTGTTGAATTTTGACATCTTTAAAATTCTTTCCATGATACAGAAGAAAGTCTGTGTCATTTATCCTAATTTCTTGTCTGTACTTTGACTAACATTTTAAGTGCTTGCTCTGCATTTGTAGCAACAGATCAGATAATCCAAAAAAAAGAGAATTCTCAGTTTTATTACTGTTTACTTTAAGTTAATTTGGTTTTTAAGCCAAGAGACTAGAGCAACCTAAATAAAGCTGTTTATTGCAGATGATAAGGCCAAATTAGTTCAAACCACTATTTCATTGAGTTGATAGAAGCCTTTGTCTTTCCAATGAATGATTCTGGTCCCTGAGCACCACCTTGAGCCAGGAGGTCCTGGATGGACTCATTGTCAATCCCATTGAAACCTTTTTCTCGTTAATTGCAGTCTTCTATCCTGTGGACGCAGAGTGTACAAGCCTGGTTCCTGGCTGTGTAGAGAGGGACAGATCAGTCATGAAGAAGTAGCTTGACCTCCTTTGATTTCACAGTGGGCATGCACTATCTAAGAATATCAGGTCTGGAGAGAAAAAGCAGTTTGGGCCTTTTTATCAGCTGTGCTGAGATGTGATCTCACATTTTATTTGCCAGACTTATGGCTCTGTATTTGGCTTTGAGCTGCACTAGAAGTTGTGATATGTTTATAAAATGACAGGTATGTTTGTAATTGGCATTTGCCAGCTGTATTTGGAAATCAATGCGAGAGTAGAGCCAGAAAGTAAAGGCAACTGTTATGTGTCCAAATACCCTTTTCCCTAGTCTTTTTTTTTTTTATGAAAGTGATTGTTTTGAAATCAAGTGATGAAATGTATCAATTGGAAAACAAGAACCATCTTTACTATAGCTTATTTCCTAGGGTATGCATAACCACCAATTCCTATATTATCAACCCTTTGCAACTATTTGTTATTCTCCCAAAACTCAGGATGTTAAATTTCATTTTTATGAGTTGGTTTAGTATTTCTGGCTGTACAAAACATTTTGCCATCATTTCTTAAATCCATTTGTGCCTGGCTCCTGCACTGTGGTTTCAAGCCATTTGTCTCACTTATTTATGTCCTGACTTACATTACCTCTTGGCTGGTTTTCTATACCTGCCGTCAATTGTCCTGAATTACCCTGTTCTCAACCTGGACAATCCTCCTTTTGTTCTTCCCTCATCCAAATTCTTTCCATTCCTTAACACCAAAGTCAATTATTTTCTACCCTTGGAAGACTTGCCTGAGACTTCTGCTTATACTGATGCCTCTCTTTATTTGTGGGTGTGATTTTTGTCTCACCATCTAGTGCTAGATGGAAAAATCACTTGGCAGCGATCATCATCTCATACTTGCCATGTATTCCCATGATCTCCTGCACAGGCACGAGGCACACATTTACACTCACATGTGCCCATATCAGTTTTTAAGCCATATATACATATGTTGTATCTAAGCCCCCGATTCCATGTTGCTCTCTACTAGGTACAATAATGACATGAAAAATGATCACCTCTTCTCTTCCTGTCTTACAGGCATTTACATTCTTAGATAATGACAACAGTAAAATAACTATTATCTTTGTTATTGTTATTTCACATAAGATGTGCCTTTTATATGAGCTAAGCTCTACATAACATATATCATCTCATTCTGTCCTTATGTGTAGCAAGAGTTATACTGACGCTGCCATTTTATAAGTGAAAACATTGAGGCTCAGAGAAGTGAAATGAGTTTCCCAGGTTATCTCCCAGGTAATAGGTCACCTTTCTTTTAAACGGAAAAGAGGAATATGTTCTTTTTTTGCCTTGTTTTCCCATGTACTGAAGAGTGGAAGTAAGGAGTCCCACTGCCATCCTTTGTGTCTGTGCTCATCCCCTCTCTCCCAGATACCCAAAGCCCTCAAACCACAGAAATCAACATAATATGAGAGTTATCTGAGATTCTGTTTCCCAGGTCATAATCCCCAATATTATTTTGCCCCCAATAAAGCATAACTCTCAGATCTCACACTGTACATTTTTTTCAGTAGACAAACTTATATAGCAGATGAATGGACTTGATCTCAGGAACGTACCCTGCATGGGAACTGCTATCTCATGCTCGCTGCCATGAAATCTAGGTTTAGAACAGTGCCTGACAGAACAGGCTCTTGAGAAGTACTTATTGAATTTATTTATGACATTAGCATGTATTAAAGGAATTATTTTTAAGGTGAACCATAAAAACTAGTATTTATTGAACTAATTCTAGGTCAGATATTCATACAAGCATTTTGCCCACATTAATTTGATACTTAGAACAACTACTCTGACACTTACTACACAAATGAAGACATCGAGGCACTGAGATCTTGTGGAGTTTATACAGTCAAGCAGCTATGCAATTTTGGATCTTAGCTATGAAACAAAAAAAACTAGGCCCAAAGGACATTAAACCTAATAGCTAAGAAAAGTTATTCGGAAAGTTCTCATGTGGCATAGCAGGTTAAGGATCCAGTGTTGACACAGGTGTGGCACAGGCTGCACTTGCAGCATGGGTTCAATCCCCTGCCAGGGAACTTCAATATGCTGCAGGTGCAGTCAAAAAAAAAAAAAAAGTTATTCAAAAATCAAATCCTCAAGAAATATTGCACCGACTACCACCTCAATAAGACAGACTAAGTAAAGTCTTATATTGGGGATCACATTATATCACGTATTTTGTATATATCACATATATAATAATAATTTGTTTATGTTTGTCTTTGTCATCCTCAAAATAAATGGGCTGAAAAAGAAGGCTGTGTAAAAAAACTGAAGCAAAACATATAATTAAGGATGAGTTTGGTCTAAGATCATAATAACAGGGCATCTTCTATCTGAAAAATTATTTTGACTGCCATATAAAAAATATAGCTCAACACTGATTAGAATAACAAACAAACATAAATACTACCAGCCTCCCAAGCCCTGTGATTCTCGTATTATGTTGATTTCTGTGGTTTGAATCTGCTGAGCAATAGCATCTGATTTTCCTTATACCTCCAGCTTTAGTTCGTGCAGTGTTATCTAGGTCAAATTAAATGTCATTTGCCGCAGATATAATTTAATTAACTCTATTCTGCTATCTTCATAGAGGGTTCATTCTCCTGAATATTTATTTGATAAGTATGGACATCTTTGTCTTTGGGAAATATGCTCTCTGAGTTAGCATTATGGAAATGTAGAGAGAGTGAACCTGCCATGGTTTATTGGGGCAGGTCAGAGATTGAAAAGTCCCAGATGACTGCAGGATTTTACAGAATGCAGGTCTGTTGCTAGGAGACAATATTGATCTTTTCTAGCTTCTTTGCCAAAGGCCTTGTCTACTTTCTGGTGATTGATTGCCATCATTTACAGCATTAAGTAGTTAGAAGCTTTACCCTATCTTCAATATTTATAAAGTTAAAAAATGTAATCATTTGAACTCAAAATGCCTTATGGAACTTTTTTTTTTTCTTACACCAATAGCAGCCCATCATTAGGAATGCCTGCTCACTTAGTTTGGCCAATTTTGAGTATGGTTAAATAGATATGCGTTTTCTTACTTTAATATAAATACAACATGGTTGTCAAAACCAATGTGTTTGTCTTAGCCAAGTCAGTTTGCTTCTTACTGATCCATACCAACTTGTCTGCCTCGCCCATGTCTTTGTCCTCACAAAGCTCCAACTGGAAGGGCCTTTCTCTCAAGATGAGTCTGTTTCAAACATTAAAATGTCCCTTTCATGGAAAATAACAGAAGACTTGATAGTATCTCATTGCTCTGATGTCTGGCTTCTAAAGGTCAAGTTGGACAGTGCAGTCAATAACTGGACAGCTAGTTCAATGAGGACACTGACTCCTCGCCCGCCCTCACTGTCCTGGTGGAGGAGTTCACTGAATTAGAACGCTGCTCCAGTCCGTCCAGGTGGAAGTCTGTACACAATTCAAGTTTTCTGACTGCAGGTCTCAGTGATGAAATGCCTGTTATAAATATAGTTCTCATATCTCAAGGTAGATTAAAAGAATCAGACGGAAACAGCCTTGAAAAGGACAGCTTTTTATTAGGTCTGTGGATGATTCCATTTAAGTGCATATCTCGGCATTATTTTGCTCAGCTTGTTTTGTCTGAGAGTTTCAGGCCTTTTAGACCCTAGTGAACCTTGACTTCTCTGCGGTTTCCAGGAGAAATGGAGATGTGATGGGAGTTTTCATAAAATTAATGGTATATGGGGTGCTTGTTTTATGCCATTGATCTCGGCAATTGGTAGGTGAGGGAGGGGTTGCTCTTAATCTTCTTATTCATCCTAACAACCCTGTTAGGTAGGTATTATTATCTGAAATAAGATCCACTGTGGCTCAGCAGGTCAAGGACCTGACATTGTCTCTGTGAGGATGCAGTTTCAATCCCTGGCCTCGATTGCTAAGTGAGTTAAGGATCCAGTGTTGCCGCAAGCTGCAGCATGGGTCGCAGATGTGATCTGGATCTAGTGTTGCTATGGCTGTGACACAGGCCATCAGCTGCAGCTCTGATTTGACCCCTAGCCCCGGAACTTCCATATGCTGTGGATGTAGCTATAAAAAGAAAAAAAGAATATTTTTTTAAAAAGAAAAAAAATGAGTATATTTGGTCAAACCAAACGGGGATCTGCTCACCAGTGTGCAATATAGCCAGTCTACTGATATTGGGTTGTGGTAAAGGAAGTGTCGCATTTATTGCAAAGCATGAAGCAAGGAGTCCAGGCAGCTAGTGCTCAAAAGACCTGAACTCCTTGATGGCTATCAGGGAAAGGGTTTTAAAACAGAGTGAGGGAGTTGTATTGTGGGGTGTGTGATCAGCTAGTGGACTGTCCTCTGATTGGTTGATTTAATCTGGGATTGACATCGTCAACTTTCTTTTTCTAAGCGGTCTGGGGTCTACATGCTTGTGGGCAACACAGAGTTAACTTCTTCCACTTGGTGGGGGTTTCAGGGTGTGCAAAACAGATCAAAGGATATGGTTCAGAATATTATTTATAAACCTTGAGGAGGAATGAAAAGTCCTTGACTTTGTTTAATGGCTATATTATTGCTGGATTGTCTTACTTGACTGTTTTCCTTTGCTTCTTCATTTTCTCACTTCTCTGATTAAATCTATCCCTTGGAACTTGAAGAAGGCCTAGGAGGCTAAAGTTTTTCTACAGACAGGAGGTAGGTGGAGGACTTGGAGGTTCTGTCCTGGGAAGGCTCCTTTGGGTCCTGCTTGATTACATATTGAGGCACAGACATTTCGAATGACTTGATAAGGTCTACACAGCTAGGAAGGGGTGGATGGAGCCAGATTCAAACTCAGGCAGTCTGAAGGCAGAGCCAGAACTCCTAACCACCACCATCACACTGTGCCCTCAGGAATGGTGATTCATATCTCTCTGGACTGGACCCAAGAGTGAAATGTCTTTTCCAAAGAGCTCCTACATAATCGTCTGAGAACTTTGAACTTCACCATTGGCCCTTGATGCTTTGCTAACAGCAGCCTGCATTGATATTTTGCTAACCCAAAATATGGGTCTGAGAACTGAGTCAGGGTAGCAGAAACAGACCTCTCCAGGGAGAGGAGGGTAACCACGACCTTTGAGCCCGCTTGTCATTCCCTCTGCTGTAACAACAGTGACCGTGCTGGCTTATATTCTGCATTAATTTATACGTTTTAATTCAGTTGCAGTCATCTCTCTGCCCTAAATACCCCTTAATCTTCTCCCTATCAATATAGAGATGATTAATATCTTCAAAGCACTAAGAAAGATGCTGGGAATTAGATGGCATCCAGTTTTGGAGACTGGGCCACAAGGCACATCCTTGAGGATTTAATTCTCTTTCAAATTCTTTTTTTTAATGATTTTTATTTTTTCCATCATAGCTGGTTTACAGTGTTCTGTCAATTTTCTGCTGCACAGCAAGGTGACCCAGTCACACATACATACATACATTCTTTTTTCTCACTTTATCATGCTCCATCATAAGTGACTAGATGTGGTTCCCAGTGCTATACAGCAAAATCTCATTGTGATTTTCACTCCTTAGAAGATAATTCAGTTGTGCTTGTAGCCAATGCTTTTATTCTTTTTCAGGCCTCTGAAAGCATTGACTCACTGGAACACATGGAATAAAACTGATTTTAATTATTTTAAGGTTCATTTTTTTTCTTTTGATCTCCTCCAATACTGAAGAATAACGTCTTAGAGAATTTTGACTTTGCTCAGTAAATAAATTAAACTCAAGAAAATTTGTAAGCATTATGCAATAAAAAGAGATGATGTGGCTATCTTAATGGATCTCTTATAGTCATAGTGGCTAGAACATGCTGAGGGCATGCTCTGTGCACTTCACATGTATTGTCATTTAATATTCACAACCATCCTATGAGGCAGGTACTACTATTGTCTCTTTTTAGAGGATGAGGAAATAAAGGCACAGAGAGGTTAAGCAACTTGCCACAGGATACGCAGAAATTAATTGTCAGAGATAAGTTTGACTCTAGGCAATTAGGTGTAAGAGCCCATATTCTTTAGTGGAGTGTTTTCATTCATTTTAATTACAAGATAACACATTTTCATTAAGCTCATCTATCACAGGGAAATTTTTATTGTAATATGTTTTCATGAGCTAGAGTTGATGGTTTATTAATATCGTGCCTTTAATTGCAATTTTTCTATTGGCTAAATTTTTATTGAAAATGGAGATTTCCACGTATTTAATATCAGAGAATTAATCTCCACAGCAATCTATTGTGAAAAACGGCTTTATCTCAGGGTCACTATAATACAACCAGATTTGAAATAGGAGCATATTTCTACCTGTTTAACACAAAGTCCTGGAATGCAACTAAATAATTGTTTTAGAGTTTTGGTTTTAATTGTATACATAGTTATCTGTATACACATCATTTTTATGCAAAGTTGTAGAGTTATTTGCAACTATACATGAGTATATAAAATAGGTTTCTATAACAGCCTAACAGGCTTCTCCTCCCTAAGGGAGCTCAGGTGTTTTGTAACACATTTTTTTTAACAGTACAAAACAGATTTATTTGCACACACAGCAAAGAGGATTGAGATGCTATAGAAAAAGTCTTCTGTCAAATAGTGATCAAGACTCTTAAGTAAGTGTTTAGGAGACGTACTGCAATGGGAAGACTTTGCTGTGTTGCCTTCAGAAGGTAAATCTTTTTGATGCTTCAGCAGGCTTTTTAAACAGGCCTTAATGATGGACTATCTCTTCTCACTCCTTTTGAAAGCCAAGGTGGCTTCCACTGCATTTGCTCTGCTGGCCATCGTTTGCCAACCACTGATGTAGATGGATGTGTTCAGGTATTCTGAATCAGAGTATGCTTTGGTGAATTAGTCTCTACACTACCTGCTTTATTATACAGTAGGGGAGTTCCCGTCGTGGCGCAGTGGTTAACGAATCCGACTAGGAACCATGAGGTTGCGGGTTCGGTCCCTGGCCTTGCTCAGTGGGTTAACGACCCGGCGTTGCCGTGAGCTGTGGTGTAGGTCGCAGACGCGGCTCGGATCCTGCGTTGCTGTGGCTGCGGCGTAGGCCAGTGGCTACAGCTCCGATAAGACCCCTAGCCTGGGAACCTCCACATGCCGCAGGTGCGGCCATAAAAATGACAAAAGGCAAAAAGAAAAAAAAAAATTATACAGTAGGACCCTTATTGCACATGGGAAAAACCAAAACCCAAACTGACTTTCTCAAGGAAGGAAACATCTCATATAACTGAAAAGTCCAGACATAAATTTAACAATATGATAGACTTGACCCAGGAATTCAAATAGTAACATAAGGGTTTTTTTTTTGTTCTGTTTTTTTCCTATCTCCTGGCTTAGCCTTCTGGTGGTTGGGTTTGTCCTCAGGCTACATATCGTATGATGATCCCTGACACTTCTTGGCTCACTTCTTTCTGAGGGAAAAGGCATCCATGAAAATCCTGGGATTCATTGGAATCACAGGAGTGATGCCATTCCTGAACTGTAGAAAAGAGTTGTACAAAATCTGAGCATTAGCATCAAATGTGAGATTTTGGTGACACTGCTTAAAATCAACATTGATGAGCTTGTGCAAAATACGAGTTGCTAGACAGTCATTGCATCTACAGAATGTTATCAGTTGGCCAAACTGCTTAATTCCTTCAAGGAATTCCTGTTTTATTTTAGGAGCCAAAAGCTGTGTCAAAAAAGAATACGAGACAGAGATTAAGAATGGAGTGCAGTCTTAAAAACTGCACTTGTTGGCTATTTTATCTTGAGCAAATCTGTTAACACCCTAGTACTTTAGGTTCTTCATGAATAAAATAGAAAAGGGTGACCCTGATATCCTTAAACTCCATTCCAGCTCAAATAACGCATAATCCTGCCATATATGAGAGGGCAGAGTATGTGCTCAGTAAACATTTTTGTAGAGAATACAAAACTGAGATGTCAGTATTTTTTTTAAATAAATCTTTTGTTTTAGAATAAATTTAAATTTCCAGAAAAATTGCAGTTAATACACAGAGCTCCCATATACCCTACACCTTATTTCCCTTATTATTGTCTTATATTCATATTGATACATTTATTACAACTAATGAGTGACTATTGATACTTTGTTACTAATGTAAGTTCATGCTTTATCCAGATTTCCTTAATTTTACCCTAATGTCTTTTATCTGTTTTCCCGATTCCCATCCAGGATAGCACATTTTATTTAATAGTCATGCCTCGCTAGACTCCTCTTGGCTACAGCAGTTTCTCTCACTTCCCTTGTTTTGATGACCTTGACAATTTTGAAAAAAATTGTCTGGTATTTTGTAAAATGCCCCTTTACTGAGATTTGCCTGCTGTTTTTCTTGACTAGACATGTCAAGACATGGTTATCGTTTTTAGGGATGAAGACCACAGAGGTTAATGTGCCAGTCTCATTACATCAGATAAAGGCTATATACTGTCATTGTGACTTATGACCATTGGCGGTGAACCTGATCACCCAGCTGAAGTAATGAGACTTGAGCCTTCTTTCATCCAAAAATTATTTTATGCCTTCTATGTATTAGGTACTATGCTAGATGTTGACCAAATTAAGACAGTCCCTGCCCTCTTTCAAAGCACAATTGAATAGGGAAACTTAACCAACTAATTTTACTATTAATTGTATGTATCCATATCCTCATCTATATCATCTCTATCTAAAACGGGGGCACCTAATTTAAATTGGGCGGATCAAGAGAAACTCTTCAGGAAATGACATTTAAGTGGAAATATAAATCATGAGTGAAGGGTTAGACAAACTGCTTATCTACACACCCTACTGAGCTGATTAAAAGAGAGAATGAGAGAGAGAGAGAGATGCAGGAAAAGGCCTGAAGTGATAAAATGAGGTTGAAAGTTGTCCAAGACAGACTTAGCATTTCCCTGAGCTTGATTAAACTTTAGATTACTGGTCCCTGGCTTCCCTTTTCTTAGAACATTTGAAAAGTTGCAATTGTTGAGTCTTTTTTTTTTTTTTTGATCTTCTGGAATGTAAATCATTGTATAACTAACTGAAAGAAAAAATATAAAATGTAGATCTTAGCTCCCTTCCCCCAAATAATACAAGTCAAAGGTAACAGAGAGTTAGAAAGTCCATGAAGACTCAAGAAGCCAAGACCTCAAGAGAAAAGGGACACCAACAATAGGCAACACTTGCGCCTGCACACTATTGAGTAATCTAGAGTGGTCACAGGATGACTGAGAAGCTGAGTAGAAATTTTGGATGTTTATTCTGGTGTGATTTTCCCAAATATTTCTACCCCTCCCTATACACCCCCACAGGAAACCTCTTTCTCCTCCTTTGGAATCTGGGCTGGATCTGACTGTTTGAACAATGGAACACAGAAGTGATGTTGTGAAATTTCTAAGCTTAGTCTGTTTCTACAAAACAGAAACAGACTCACAGACATAGAAAACAAAATTGGGGCAAAGGGGAAAAGTAGAGGGAGGGATAAATTAGGAGTATGGGACTAACAGACACATACTACTGTATATAAAATAAACAATAAGAATTTACTGTATAGCATGGAGAACTGTGTTCAATATCTTATACCAACTTATAATGGAAAAGAATCTGAAAACCCGCAATAGTGTGAATCACTTTGCTGCACATCTGAAACTGACACAATATTGTGAACCAGCTATACATCAATTAAAGAAAAAAAAAGAGCCAACATCTTCTCTCGTGGAACACAGACACCATCCTGGGAGGCAGTTCAAAAGCCACACAAAAAAGTCTGCCTGGAAGATTCATGTTAGAAGTACGGTCACAGCGGCTTTATTCACAGCAGTCCACAGTTGAAACAGCCCAAAAGTTATTATCATTAGAATAGATAAATGCATTGTGATATGTTCATGCAATGGAACTCTAGAGAGAATGAAAACAGCCCACTTCTGCATGCAATAATATGTATGAATCACAAAAGCATAATATCATATTATAAATAAGCAAATGTGATCTAGAGCCTGAAGATACCCCTATGTAGATAACTATGGTCACTAGATACTCTTAGAGCAGAGAATGAGTATATTATTACTAGAAGTTACCTGGGAGTACTTCTAATATGGACAGAGTGAAGGGCCAAAGTAGGGGATTGCAAGTAGAAAAAAGAAATATGGAGGACCCCATGTAAGTTAGTGATCACCCAAAAAAACAGACTTGCTTAACAGCAAAACCAAGAAGCCTTTCTTAGCAACAAAACTATTTAGCGAAGTGTGAGATATGCCCCCAAACAATAAAACAGTGGTGGAATAAGACCCACACCCTGCCCAGTAGGGTTAGTAAGTTAATGATTCCTAGGACATGCTCCTCTGCACACACTAAAAACAAAAATATAGAAAAAAAAAGTGACATCATACTAAAACTTGAGATGATTTGTCATATGTTAGTATGAGTTACAGCCTTTTTGCCCATTTCCATTGTGCCATGATATTTCCAGTGTGGTCACGTAGGGACGGGAAAACTCCACCACTAGTCATGGAGGAGGAGCTAATGGTGGAAGTTTGACATTTACTAGAGAAGGAGGAAGAAGGTGGTCTTCTCCCCTTCCCCACTTTTCCTTTGATTATAAAACTGTAACCCACTGAGTTCTTGGGGCATGGCACTCCCTTGCCCGCCCATTTGTATTTCTCCCAACGGTCCTATACTAATAAACTCTTTCCTTATCTGTCACTCTGCCTCTTGCTTAATTCTTTCTGCTCAGAGATAGAAGCACCTATGCTTTACTAAGTCCTGAAACGCCTTCTTCTAGTTTCATCTCTGTAGCACTAGCAGTGTTCTCTTTCCTTATTTATGTGGTTTTATAGGGGTGTGTTCACTTTTAACAAGTCACTGAGCTGTTCTGCACACTATAATCTCACTGGGTTTTTTGCAAAAGAAATTTCAGATTGACCAAAACAGAGGACACTTCCTTAGCTCTGACTGCTTGTTTTTATTAGTATTTTAGGCAGCAGGCAGATAAACTGGAAATTTATGAAAGAAATTACAAGCTCCAAACTGTATGCTGCAAAATATATGCGATAGAGATTGGATCTCTTTTAAACAGTCTGTTGTATAATCTAATTTGTGTTGGTGTCAAAATCTGTCTCCTTTCCTGGTTTATCGGTCATTTCCTTTCATCTTTTGGAGTCCACATTACCAGAAGGCTTAGATTTTCTGTTTGTTTTTGTTTTTAATGGCAAGACCTCAGCTCTTTTTCCTCTGTAAGTCCCTGATCTCATTCTGTTTCAGTAAATGGATCGTCTTCTGGGCCAAAGTAGTTCAGGTGAAAGTGTAAAATTGTCTTATCCTTCAGCATATTTGTTTTCTAATTTACATTTCTCCAGCTAGTTCATGTCTTTAAATGCCATACTCCAGACTGATGGCTTTCAGTCTGAGGTATGAATCTTCTGTTTTCACAAAGGAGACAACCTTGTCTGCCTATCAAACATAAAGTATCAGAGAGAAATATGACTGTTTGTGAAGCCATTTCCACTGGTTCATGGAGTTTGCTCTCACCTCTTCATTTAGTGCCATTAAACCTGACAGCTTCCAGCTTTCAAATGATTCCTATGGTGTTTGAAGTCTAGATTTCATGTCATGTGACTAAGTTTTAATGTTTGCTGAGCTATTTCCTCTCCACAGAGATCTCTTCCAGCCCCTTCTCAATGATAATTGTACATTTTTTTCTTCCATCTTTTCTTTTGCTGGGCTTCTGGGCTCATTTCTGTTCCATTTGTGGCCATTTAAAAAAATATATAGTGATATTCAGCTTTTTATTCTTGGATTTTATAAAATGGCAGCTTATTAGTATACTAGGCAAAAGCATGAAGCAACATAGCCGAAAATGCATAACCACAGAGCACCATTGATTTATTAAGAGCCTTTTAGTTGGGTGTTTTCTTTAGGAAGAGCTATGCAAAACATCTTTATAATAGTTGGGAAGCAAGGACACATACAACTCCTTAGAGAGAGAAAATAACAAATAAATTATTGTGAAGAAGAAGTATAGTGATCTAAATCGAAGTGACCTTAAAAGATCCAGCTCCAGCCTGCAAGTTTATAACTGAGTCAGCTGAAATCTAAAAAGAAAGTGGCTGCCACAGACCTGCTAACTGATGAGGCTAACACTAAAAATCCAGCCTGTTCTATATCACAGAACATATACATTTTTAAACAAGTTCCAAAAGGCAACAATAAAAGCAGTTGTAAAAATCAGAGAATTTTCATGATCTAATTTCCTTGACATGCACTGAAACAATTCTGCCATAGCATAAGTTTTCTTACTTATTAGGCAATCTCTGTTTTCCTCAACAAGTGATATTAGCTATCTTGACCTTAAAACCAGAATGACACTCTCAGTACAGGATCTCTGAAAACAAAGTCTCTCTATAAACCGTTTATATGACAACTTATTTAAAGAGGTTTGGAAATAACAGAGGCCAAAATGTTCCAAATGGAAGTACGTTAGGTGGAAGTATGCCAAGGTAGAAAGACTTTAGCCAAGAAAGAAAGAGAAAGTAGCACAGAAAGGATAGGAGAAAAGAAAATACATAAGAAAAAAGAAAGCCAGTGAATATTTGCAGAATAAAAGAAAGAAGACAAAGGAGAAATAAAATAAAATCTAGAGTCCCAGTGAAGCCAGACACTTCTGTGAAACTGAGGATCACACCAAGAATAACCATGTCCCATTGTAGATGTTTTTTGGGAGCCAACCTTGAAGTGTGTTTATACTATGATATATAATCTACTGATACTAGCTATGATGCCATTACAAATAGATTTTACTACCACTGGAAATAATTGTAAAATTTACGTGAAAAAAAATAGCCCACCCCAAGGAAACGTTCCTTTCCTTCTAGGGCAAAGCCATACATGCACCAGTAAACTTCCAGGGGTACTTTTGTTTGATATGTTGACAAGGGGCTACCCTGTCGAAAAATATTTCAGCAAAACACTTTCCTTTTGAAGGCTGAATTAATACCGTACAATTTGGAAGGAAGTAAAACGGTCAGGCTCCTCTAGAGTAAACACATCTATTACTAAACCAGAAATGCTAGCGGTTGAGTCTCAGATGAATTGGATGACTAGGCACAGGGATGAGCATGAATACTTTCCACATTTAGTAAACAATCCCCAAATAATGTGTTAACATTAAGGCGACATTAAACATTAGCATAAAATGAACTGGGGGAAACAAAGGGGACTAGCAAGCGTTAAGGTGTTCAAGAATGAGTTGAAGAGTCAGGTCTTTAAACATACGTTTAAATGATCAAAGATTGTTGGCTTGCAAAAAGTTACCACTTGAAAAATAAACTTTTTATTTAATAAGTTATTTGGAAACACGTTGTAAGCAAGATTTTGGTTTCTGTTTTTAATTTGGTGAATGGATTGTGCCTTGTAAAGTAATTATTTTGGCATTATATATACAAAAGCATTGACTCTTTGCTTTTTTTTTCCCTTTAGTAAACCAGGTAAGCAACATGAATTAATCAGAAACTTCTGTAAATAGTGCATAGTCATCACTGATCTGTGAACAGTCCACTTTTGTTCATTTACTTTTTCAAACTATTTATTTTTAAAAAATTTTGGTGGGAGTTCCCATTGTTGCTCAGGGAGTTAAGAACTAAACATAGAGTCCATGAGGATGCTGGTTAGATCCCTGGCCTTGCTCAGTGGGTTAAGGATCCTGTGTAGGTCAAAGATGCAACTCAGATCCAATGTTGCTGTGGCTGTGGTGTAGACCAGCAGGTGCAGCTCTTATTCAACCCCTAGCCTGGAGCTTCTATATGCCACAGGTGCAGCCCTAAAAAAAAATAAAAATTGTGGTAACTATGCATAGTTTGTAATTTGCCATTTAAAAATATTTTAAATATATGTGGTTTAGTGGCATTGAGTAATTGACATTGTTATACAACTATCACCACAATCCGAGTGCAGAAGCATTTCATCTTGCAATGCTGAAACTCTGCACCTGTTAAGAGCTCCCTATTGCTTCTCCTCTGAGGCCCTGGCAACTGGTATTCTTCTGCTTTCTGTCTTTATGGATTTAGCCTCATATGAGTGCAATCACACAGCATTTTTCTTTTTGTGACTGGCTTATTTCACTTATAATATCCTTAAGTTTCACCTATGTTTAGCATATGTCAGAACTTGCTTCCTTGATAAGGCTAAATAATATTCATTTATGTAGTTATCACATTTTGTTTATCCATTCACCCATCAATGGACACGTGGATTGCTTTCATCTTTTGACTACTTAATTAATGCTGCTATAAACATGGGATATGCAAATATCTTCTCCCATCCCTGTTTTCAATTCTTTTGGAGATATATCCAAAAGTGGAATCCAGGCTAATTCTATTTTTTTCGTTTTTTGAGGAATCTTCATACCATTTTCCATAGCAGCTGCACCATTTCACACTCCTACCAGCAGTGCACAAAAGTTTCATTTCCTTCACATCCTTGTCAACACTTGTTATTTTCTGTTTTTTTTTTTTGACAGCAGCCAACCTAATGGGTGTAAAGTGGCATTTCATTCCCACTTAATCACTTACTTTTAATGCTAAAATAAATACTCCTAAATCCATCATCTAAGCAGAGCCAAAATATAACTAAGTACGCGCTCCTCTCTCATTTCCTGCTCTACCTCTTCCTAACGAAATCCAACGTAGTTGCTTAGCATCTTTTGCTTTTTTTTCTAAATATACACAATTTTGCTTTATACTATATGATTAAACTTCTCTACTTTCACTTGAACCTTGGTTAACACTCTAAAGAAAAAGAGAACTTAACAACTCGGCCTACAGAAATAATCATAGCTACATAGTCACAAAGAAGCCAGTCAAACCTGCTTACTTCTTGGGTTACATATAGCAAGTTGATGAAAAAAAATTGTTAGTTAATTGAGAGCTAATATTATTGTAACTTTTATTTACAACTCCACATTTTCTTCTCTACATAATTTAGGAGAATAATGCATTAAAATATCATTAGTTTATATTTGGGGGCACATAATAAATAAAGATGTAATTTTGTGACACCAACAAATAAAGAATGGGGATAGAGCTCTAAAGGAGCAGAATCATTTTTTATGTTCTTAAAGTTAAGCTTGTATAAATTCAAATTAGAGTATTATAATGTTAGATATTAAATATAATCCCCACAGTGACCACAAAGAAAGTAGTTGTCAACTATACACAAAAAGAACTGAGAAGGTAATTTAAAAATGTTTCAGTACAAACAAATAAATACATAAACACCAAATAAGATAGCAATGCAGAAAATGAAAGACAAAAATGCTACAGGCATAGGGAATATAAACAATAAATTGACAGAAGTTTTTCCTTATCAGTAATTACTTTAAAAGTAAATGAATTAAACTCTCCAATCAAAACACAGAGTTTGGCAGAATGGATGAAAAAAAAAAGCAACATGATCCAGTTAAATACTTTCTACCAGTGACTCACTTTGAAGCCAAAGACACAAATATGTTTAAAGGTTGTGAAAGACATTCTATGCAAACAGTAACCAATGGAGAGAAATGTACAATGAAATATTATTTAGCCTTAAGAGGGAAGGATATTCTAACAAATGCTACCACATGTATGAACCTGGAGAACACTGTGCTAAATGAAATAAATCAATAACAGATAAAAAAAATAATCTATGGTTCCATTCATGTAAAGTATTTAAATCAGTCAAAATCATAAAACAGAAGGCAGAATGCTGGTTTCCAGGTGCTGGGGTATGGAGACAATAGAGAGTTACTATTTGATGGATATAGAATTTCAGTTTTTTAAGGTGAAACTGTTTCTTGAGATGGATGGTTGGGATGGTTTCACAACAATATGAAAGTACTTAATATTTAAACTTACATTTAAATATGGTTAAAATGGTAAACATTATGTGTTATTTACCACCATAAAAAATTGAGAAAAAAAAGCTGCTTGTTGTCAAGAACAACTGCCTATGAGCACTCACACATATTTGCATATTGATTCATTTTGAAAGTGTAATGGATTTCTTTTGAATATTGCTTTTAGATTATAAAAATAATGTAACAGCATGCCAGAATTAACAGCACATATAACCAAAATTTGACATAAAGAAAACAAAAAACAACCCCATATTATATAAGACTAGAACTAGAGTTTAAAAAAAAATATATCTAACTCTTCTCATAATTTTTTGCTAAGAATATTATTTCCTTGGGATTTTAATCAATGGCACAGGAAAGGGGAGTTAAAAGATAGCAAGATTATTTTGTACAGGTTCTCACTGTGCTTTTGTTATGCTGATATAAATGGAGAACCCCTAAGAGAATGAATAGAACACACAGGATGCTCCAAACAAATTTGACTTTCTTGACCATGGAGTGTGTCCTGTAACTAGTGCTTTATTTGATACACTTTTGGAAACAGTATTTTAAACAGCTGATATTATAGTACGTGGAGTTTATACACTGCTTTGTACTATGCCCTCAAAATGAATGTTGTAACAGTGGAATTCAACTAGAGGAACAATTCAATATTAGCACTGTGCTAGATTCTGAAATAACTATACAGACGATCATTTTCTGCAAGCTGCTAACAATTTATTTGGGAGTGTACACTGAAGTAAATAGGTCACTTCAATACAATGTGACAAGCACTATAGTAAGAGACAAAGAAAAGTTGTTATAATTAACAAGAAAAATTCCTGATATAGGGCTAGACTTGGAAAGGCATTCTAGAAGAAATGATGTCTAAGATCTGAGTGTGATAAAAGAATGGTCTTGGTGGAAGAGGATTTGCCCAGAGTTCTTCATGTTGAGGGAGCAGATAAGCAAAGACATGAGGCAAAAAGAAGACAAACTCTCACTTAATGGCTATAATACAATATGATATAATGTAATACAATATAATATAATATAACAATATAATATACTTAACTATTGAAGTAAAAGTCAAAGATTTTGTTTGCTCAACTTTTCACACTATTTAGAAAGATAAGATGAGCCATTTTTAAATTCTTTAACTATATTTGACTAAATTGAAAGGTACAAATGAAACACGTAATTGTAGCTCTAATATTTAAGGCCCCAAGAATATCTGGATAATTTAGCCCAATGTACTAAGAGCAGGCAAGGGAAGGCAGCTGGTGTCACAGGTAAAGGAAAGGACTCTGCGAAATTTTCTTCGTAAAATTCTTCCTAACGTGGAGATCCATTCTGCTTCTCTCTAATGCCAGTAAGTCATTCTGGAGAGGGAACAAGATGAGCTAGCAATGGCCAAGAGGTCATTTGGTATCAGTGTTTTCATGTCTCCCAAGCTGAAAATTAAAATAGGAATAGCTTCCAAATCACATTAAAATGAAAATTACCGTAAGAGAAGAATGAAATTGAAAAGTTTGAAATTTACATAAAAGTCCAATTTGTGAAAATGAAAAAGTCTTTCCTATTGTGTTTTGGAAACTTTCTAGATATATGTAATTAGTTCGTTCTAGATGTCTCCTTGGAATGTCATAATTTCCTTTTTAAAAAAATCACAGTTGATTTATCTTTCTGAATAATGTGAAAAAGTTCACAATGTTTTACCTGTGTGATGTTAGTTATCTTTTGGATTATTTTAGGGTGTATTTCTGGAGATAGGACACTGGGTGAAAATGCATACATATTTTCATGGCCCCTGATATATAATGCCAAATTGCCTTTCAAAAACTTCATATGAATTGGAAACCTCATTAACAGTATTTGTAAATAACATTTTCAATGAATTCCCACTAGTACTAAGGTGTTTACTAACCCCCTTTTCCTTATAGCACTGATTAACATTCCATTGGAATATTTAGTGTTCCCAGGAACACATTTTTATGAAGACTACATCTTAAGAAATTATACGAAAAACATAGAAACTATGCCTAATCACTTGTGATGAATCCATATATATATATATACAATATATATATGTGTGTGTGTAACTGGGTAACCACGCTGTACAGTTGAAAAATTGGTTTTCCATTATAAACCAGCTATAATGGAAAAATTAAAAAAAAGAAATTATATGAAAAACAATAGAATTAACATGTACAAAATTAAAATAGTAGTAACCCTAGGCTTATGTAATCATGGATTAGATTTGTCCCGTTTATACTAAAATGACTAGAATATATTTATTATTTATTTATTTATTTTTTACAGTTCAAAATCAATTTGCTAATGAAATGAATATATTTGCTTCCATTTCCCCTTTCAAAACAAATCTCAGCCTGTCTCTCTCCATACAGAGATGATCTGTAAATTATCTGTATCTATATATATGTATTATATAAAATAGATACTATCATGTCTAATATAATATCACATATATTGCAATAGTAAATGACCAGCAATTTTGACCATATACATTATATTATTTAAGATTCTGAAGAAGAATAAAGTTTATTTTTCTTTGATGCAAAGGTTTCAGGTTGAGCAGCCCAGAGTGTCAGTGTAGCTCTTCTCAGTGGGATCCTTTGGAATCCAGGCTCTCCTCTCCTCACTGCCCTGCCATCCCTAGGCAGGCAGGTGGAAGAAAGGAATTGAGCAGTGGAGCAAGGGGCACTTAGCAACTGCTTCTTGTGAAAGGAAGACTGCAGAAGCCACGTGCTTCTGCTTTCATCTTGTTGGTACACAACCATGCTTGGCAGCCAGGTGCAGAAGCATTGAAGGAGGAGGCACGCTAAAACTGGGAGTCCATGCATCCAACAAAAATGTCTTTCCAATGTTATGAAAGGAATAGAACACGAGTGCTGGAAGAAGACTAGCATATCTGCGACACTATAATACTAAAGTTCTCTGTAACCTACAACTCAGTAAGTATGTTGTCATGACTTTGTGAGGTATTATTTTCACTTGGAAAATGAGAAAATTATAAAGCATACAGTAAGTTGTTCCAAGATTGTCTATCTAGAATTGGAAGGAGGGTGGAAGGCCTATATCTGTCAGTGGAAATTCTTGATCTGTATTGTCATTTATAAGCTATGTGATCTTAAGCAGATCACAGCCTCTCTGAGCTGTAGCTTACTCATCTGCAAAAAGATGGTAAGAATTCCTAGCTAGAATAGTATCTTGTGTCTAGTAGTACTCAAAAATGAGAGGTGATAACAGCAATAGTAATGGTGGTAGCTGCAGCACAGAAGTTAAGAGCAGACTCTGGATTCAGGCTTAAGTCTGCCTATTTCTTTTTCTTACATGATACTACCTTTCAACACAGTGAAAGTGACCTTATCGGTAATTTTAAAAATGTTTTTGATAAACATTTTTGATAAACCGAAGCCAAGAAACAGGGAGATTAGTGACAGAAAGACAAATGTCATATGATATAACTTATATGTGGAATCTAATAAAAATGATACAAGAGAACTTATTTATAAAACAGAAACAAACTCACAGGTTTCAAAAGCAAACTAATGGTTACCAAATGGGAAACCTTGGTGGGTGGGATAAATTAGGGAGATAGGATTGGCATATACAGACTACTAAGTATAGAAGAGGTAACTAGCAATGACCTGTTGTATAGCACAGGGATATCTTGCCAATGTTCTGTAATAACCTATGTGGAGAAAAAGAAAGAAGATATATATATATAAAGAAGATATATATATATAGAAAGAAGATATATATATATATAATATATATATGTAAAATATATATATTATATATAAAACTTATTTACTTTGCTGTACATCTAGAACTAAAACAACATCGTAAGTCCACTATACTCTAATAAAAATATTTTAAAAAAGACTTCCAGTTTAGGAAAGAAGAAGTAAAATTATAAAAACATTTAAAATGCACATTTTTTTCAGTGATGCTGACATGGTCTATTAATTCTGTCAATGAATTCCATCAATAGACATATTTAACCATTGTTTAATAAACCACTGTCAGTAAAGTGTCAGTCAGCTTAATGTTTTTATTTTTATATTTTTATTTTTTTCGATATGGGGTTCCTTGGCCAGGGATCAGATAAGAGCGCAGGCAATGCCAGATCCTTAATCCACTGTGCCAGTCCAGGGATGGATCCAGAGACACTGCCGACCCCCTTGCGCCACAGTGGGAATTCCACTATTGCAGTTTACATCTTTCGTCTACAGTAAGGGAGCTTAAAGGAAAACTTAAAGTTCTAGTCTTCTTGCTAGCTTGTTTGCCAATATACTCTTATTATTGAATATTCAGCTTAAGCTGATGGTATAGGTTGTAAACGAGGCTCTGATTTGGCGTTGCTGTGGCTGTGGTGTAGGCCAGCAGTTGCAGCTCCAATTGGACAACTAACCTGGGAACGTCCATATGCCACAGGGCAGCCCTAAAAGAGCAAAAAAAAAAAAAAAAAAAGGATGCCTGGGCACCGCTTAAGCCCTATTAAATCCGAATCTATCTCGATAACCCTACCATCTGCCTATTAATAATTCTCCCGTGTTAGTACTATGGCTATGGACAAACATTTCATCCACAGCTCTCCCTGCCATCATGTCTCTTTCCTAGTTTTTCATGGTAATCCTAGCAATATTAGAACAATAATCAAGGGTCCTATTGTCTGAAGTTTTGCGAAGCTCTCTGCCTCAATTAAATTTTACAAAATGCAAAAGCAAACAAAGGAATCAAAGACTGATAGAATTATTTCCCAAGATTCTCCACATTCACTGACAGACAAAAACGTGATCAGCACCCAGTCTGTGTGAACTATGGGATCAGACTAGAAAATACAGGAAAATTGGAACCTCTAAAACAATTTCAAGAGGACAGTTTCAAATTTTGTCAGCATTCTACCCAAGACATGAGCAGTACTTACTGGTTAAAACTCAGCATTCTCTTCTTGCTGAACAGATAAGAAACGACCTTCGAGCACACTCTCATGAGTCATTTTATAAAGGTGTAGTTACCTGAACTGAGTTGCCTGATTTAGCAGATACTTTCAATTTTGAGTCAAAGCTAAGACTTCCAGTTGGCACAGCTGGCAGAACTGGATGTAGTGACTGTTTTATCCCCTCGCCAGCATCTTAAGTCTGGACCATTAGCCTTTCACATGTCATACTAACTAGATTAAAAGCTCTTTGAAGACTCAGTCTCTTTGTTATTATTATTTCATTTTTATTTTTACTTTTAAATTTTATTTGAGTGTACTTGATTTACAATGTTATATTAGTTTCAGGTATGCAACAAAATGAATCAGTTATACATATACAGATATCTATTCTTTTTTCCCATATAGGTTATTAAAGAACACTGAGCAGACTTCCCTGTGCTCTACAAAGGTCCTTATTATCTATGTTTATATTGTTATTACTGTAAAATATCTATTACATAAAAATTACCATTTTAAGCATTTTAAGTGTGCAATTCTACATTAAGTATATTCACCACTTATCTCCACAACTCTTCATCTTGCAAAACTTATTGTCTGTACCTATTAAACAATTTCTCATTCCCTTATTCCCCCAGCCCCTGGAAACCAGCATTCTGCACCATTCTACACTACAATTTTGACTACTCTGGGTACTTAGGTAGAATCACACAAGATTTGTTATTGTTCTTATTTAGTTTTGTATTTAATCAAGAAAGAAAATGACTTTTTTTCAAGATATGTTTAAAACAATAACTGTTGATATAAACTTCTTGGGCATTTATATTCTACATGGAAAAATGATCCACTGGAAAGTCTGAAAGAAAAAATAATGAAACAAAAAAAGAACACCAAAAAGATCATTGGATTCCATGGGAAACTATGTTGAGAAATATAGGAATAATCTAATAATGCCTTAATCATCTCATTCATTTTCAAAATACTTATAACTACCTAATAGTTTATTATCCAAAAAAATAAGTTTAACAAATTCCAGTAAAATGAATCCCAAAGGAGATATGGGCCTTAGATCTGTGCAGTTTACTTTTAGGAACTAGGGGGCCTTGAATGATGTGGGTACCTCTAGGGCCTTAAAAGGGGTTCCCATTGGGAATATGAACAGTAGCACCAGGGACTGGGCAATTTATTGGAAAGCAAAGAATGCAGTGTGTAGTTCAGGAAGAGTGACCAACTTATCAGACAAAAGAATTCTTTGAGTATACTTCCGTTAGTGTATTAATAATACTTAAGTCTCATCAGTCTTCATATAGTGAGTATTCCTGAGCTGCGAAAACAACACACCATATATCTATAGCTATGTCGACATCAATATCTATCTTTCTATCTCTCCACAGAGAGTGCCAAATATAACTGCAAAAAAAAAAAAAAAGAAAGAAGAATGTACCTTACCACTTCCTCAATAGACATGCTAAAATTTCTGTGCTTTTTGACAAGCTAGTACATTTTTCTTATAACTCATAAATAATTGAAAATAGCAAACAGCTTACTGTCATAAAAAAACTTTTATGTGATAGTAAAAGATTCTCTTGCACATGTTAGTATTGGTCATAAAAAGCACGCTGAAGTCAAAAGCAAATGGCATGAGCAAGAAATTTCATTAGATTTTAAATTAGGACAAATAAAATTCCATCGTGTTATGGTTGCTAATATATTCAATTCAATTAAACACATATTTATTGCATGTCTATTATATATCTGGTATTTTGTTAAGGTAAAAGACACAAAGATGAGCAAAAACAGTCACAGACTTTGGAGTTCGCAGTCTGGTAGAAGAGAACTTTATCCCAATAATCACACTGCTTATTGTATAATTACATATTGAGATAACAGATGTGAAGACCAACATGCCTCCATAAAAGCACATAATAATAATAACTGTCTTGGTCTGATCAGAGGTGATTCCTGAGAAAGCATTACTTGAACTTGGTGAGGAGAAGAATTTTATGAAATAAATGGGGTTTGTTTCACAAAATGAAGAACTCTAGTGTAGCTGGAAGATTGAGAAAAACAAAATAAGATAGTTATCACTTCATCCTCTTGAGTGACCTTTTTAAAAATTTTAAAATTCTTATATAATTTGCTTTTTTCACCTAGAAAACATGGTACTTTAAAAATTATTATCTCAGTGATTCCATTCACTCGAAAAACTGTAATTCTAACCTTCTAACGCCTGATTTTTAAGTCAAGGGTGCTGTCCATGGTGCTAGAATGTAGCTTTAAGAGAGAGCAGTGATCTAGCCCAAGGTTCCCAAACCTGATCATACTTTGGAATCACCAAAAACACCACATCTGAGATGTACTAAATTGTAATCCTCAGGATTAGAGCCCTTGAGTCTGTATTTTTGTAGATTTATTCTCTTGGGTAAATCTGACACATAATCTACAAAACTGCTTCCTAGGACTCTGGCACAGAGCAGTGTTTTCAACCTTGGCATATGTGAAATACATGGAAACTTTTAAACTTATTTTCAGCCATATCCTTGTTCAGAATAACTAACTAAATCAGAATCTCTAGGAAAGAAACCCTGTAATGAGTATTTTCTCAAAGATTCTAAGAGGCGACCAGTAGCCACGTGAGGGAATTAGATTAGGAGATGGAGATAGTCCCCATTTTACATGTAAAATGAATCACTAGAAAGGTTATCCAAAAGGGATTTGTGGTATCAACATACACACACCCTAAATCAAAGGACAAGACTGTTTTGTCGATGACATTCGAATTAACTGAATAAGAACATGTGAAAGTAAATATTCAAAAATGTCCCTTAAATATGCTTTATAAAAATAACTAAAATGCTACAGAAGGTTTTAAGTGAATATCAGTTAATTTCAGTAGCAATAAATTTATATCAATTTTTCTCCTATTGAAAATATATTCAGTCAGGATAAGTTTACTTTTTAAATTACTTAATGAATTTTATTACAATTATAGGTGTACAAAAATCATCACAACCAAATTTTATTGCACTGGGTTTAATCATAGTATTTTGATTCCACGTACAGTATCTTACAATTTCCTTGTGAAAGGATGTCAGCAGGAATACAGATATTTAGGGAATGAGGTTAGAACTGCTTATACGTCTCTTAGTATATTTCTGAATTAGAAACCTTTCAATAGCAAAAATGGTTGTCAATAGATAGAAATAAGAAAATATGAATTTTATTATTGTTTAAAAAATATGAAGAGTATCAGTTGGATGAAAAGCTACAATCCAGCTTTTGATACTTTTCTGAAAGTATAACCATGAGAGATGATCTGTTCATGGAAGAGACATTTTATCTTTCCTTGGGTAGAAATGAGTGAAAGAAAGAAGCTAGAGATATTTCTTACACACTCATTTCTCCTGAGGATTGAAGTATGAACTTTACTCCCCAGAGTAATAACATGAAAGTAGGGAATACGTAACTTGTACCACAAAGAGATACTTTAAGTTTGTTTAAATATTTAATCTAGGAAGAACCTTAAAAAATAGGATAACCTATTAACGTAAGAATTATACTCCGTTGTGTGGTTATTATTATCACCAAAGTATCATTCAAGTGTATAAAGATACTGTAAAATATTAATCTGAAAATGAGCCTGATTATAAAGTATTTGATATATTTAAAATGTTATTGTTTTCAGTATACTGCTCTTTTTCAAAGTAGCTCTTCTAAATCATTCTTACTTATCACTGCAGCAGTCCCTGGGCACTCTGCTATTGGCCAATAAGATATTCTTCCTACAGCCTAAAGGAGAACCTCACCTCACATCAGCTCTGAACAGTTTCAGCGCACTGTTTTTTTTTTTTAATGTCCCAGCCAACTATTTGATCTGTTACATTCAATCAACTAATAAACCGAAATGGGTATATAAATTGATGGATTTATCAGAATAAATTTATTCACCAATAAATATAATCCAAAGTAAATATTTAGAAGGCACACAGATAGCCTTCTGGAAATATATTTTTAACATTTTTAGTGATGCTGTCTTTCTACAATAGCCCCTTACACAGTGACCCCACTAATGTCCTGCAAATGATAGGGAATCAATTATTATTGAACAATCTAAATAAGATGAATATTTCTGGTGACACAAACAACTCAGATTCACTGAATCTGACTGATAACATGAGTGATCCTTGGGTCTACCCACTGTCAAAAAAAAAAAAACAAAAAACAAAATTCAGTGTGAGGCATAAAATCATGGGAAATAAAAATGAAAAAAGACATTTCTCTCAGGGTATCTAAACATGAACTCAGTAAGAGAAAGGAATTTGGGAGGGGGAAGAGGAAAAGAAATTGGTTCAAAAAAAGCAGATATAGGGTTAAGTAGTCAATGTTAGAATATAATTTGATATATTTGATATAATTCAGCTACAAGTACTAAGGATCTGCTAAGCGTCAAATGTTGCTGCATGTTGAACAGAAAGACATTTTACCTGTTGTAGATACAGTAAACATGGTAGTAGTGTTAGTGGTAGAAGTGCTAGCAGTAACAGTAATTGTAATCAACTTGATTATTTTATGAAAATACTTTAGGTATCTTATTGGACTCTGTAAAGCAGCTGTTATTTATTTATGCTTTTTATTTTTATTTATTTATTTTTTTAGAGCCACACCTGCAGCATATGGAAGTTTTCAGGCTAGGGGTTGAATCACTATGCTGGATCTGAGCTGCTTTTGTGACCTACACCACAGCTCATGGCAACCCCATATCCTTAACCCCCTGAGCAAGGCCAGGGATCAAACTTGCATCCTCATGGATATTAGTTGGGTTTGTAACCTGCTGAGCTACAATGGGAACTCCCATCAGCTATTATCTTTTATCACGTTTTTAATAAACAAAATAAAATTCACAATGATAACTACAGAGCCGTAATATTCTAGTTCTATGAAGAATCAAAACTATGAAGTAAAGAGAAGTTTAACGGACATAGCCTAAAATCCAAAATAAAATCCCAGGCACCAGGGAGGAAAAAAGGTCATAGAAGAACATCTTAGCATTAGAGCAAAGATCATAAATAAAAAAAAAAAAGTGAATGAATGCTGAATCAAACTCTTTAGCTCTCCGCCTTCATTAGATAGCAAATTGAACCATTATTAGCTTGGGGCATGAGCAAAGTCCAGTTCAAGAAAGCACTGGGTCAGTGGGTTACTGTTCTACTCCCATCAGCCATGGAATCTCACTTATCATCTAAGTTGTGTCTGCTAGTTCCTGAAATACACTGGAGCAAGAAGAGAGAAAACTGGGTGACTGCGGTTTTCCTCAGAGTAAGGAGATATGTAAATGGCTTGAATGCAAACCTCATGTTTTATTCATTATAGTTCAAGTGATAAAATTTTAAGGGAAGTGTCAAGTAAGGCAGATAGATGATTTTAAAGGTCTTGGGGACTTTTGCTGTCAATATATCTTCTGTTCTCCTGGCTAACATCATTTAACCTCCAAGTTCCCTTTCTTTACAAATGGAAAATAAGAAAAGAAAACCCAACATTTTCCCTCACTAGGACTTATAAGAGAAATAATGCAAATGAGTATAAAGGACTTTTCAAGAATGAAGTGTTATTAAATTATTACATCTATAACCAATGGACACAGATTCAGATCTTAAAGGAACATGAAGGCTAGATGTTAAGACAAAAGATGAGGAAGACAAAGATCAAAAAGCAAGCCAGATGGGAGTTTTCCTTGTGGCTCAGCAGTAACAAACCCGACTAGTATCCACAAGGATGCAGGTTCGATCCCTGGCCTCTCTCAGTGACTACCCAGGTTATCCCAACACAAATATTGTCTCTCCTGAAAGAGGAACCTCCATATGATGAGAGTGTGACCCTAAAAAGACCAAAAAAAAAAAAAAGGGCAAACTACATGGACAGAGCAAGGCCACCTGCCCACTGGGTTACAGCCAGCAAGAAATCACATGCCCAGAAGGAGATTAGAACATTTTTTCTGGGCATGGAAACATTCCCAGAAGTTACTTATTCTACTGCATAGTTATGAATCACTTTGCAGATGAGGGGGGAAAATATGCCTTCCTGTACGCCATCCAGAAGCAGCAGGCCTTAAATAGAGTAAATGGCAAACCTATACAAATGTGGTTATAACACACTTGAAATTATATCGAAATGAAAAGATGTTATAAAAACAAGTGCCATAAGAAAAATGGTAAGATTCATGAAAATAGAAGAAAGGGAGGAATTTTCAGTACTCTAAAAAGGGAGGGAAAGTGGAGCAGCAGATAGCATTTTCCCTTCCATTTTTTTTTTTTTTTTTTTTTTTTTTTTTTTTTTTTTGCATTTTAGGGCCACACCCAAGGCATATGGAGGTTCCCGGGCTAGGAGTCGAGTCAGAGCTGCAGCTGCCAGCCTACACCACGGCCATAGCAATGCAGGATCTGAGCCACCTCTGAGACCTACACCACAGCTCATGGGATCCTTAACTCACTGAAAGAGGGCAGGGATTGAACCCGAATCCTCATGGATTCTATTTGGGCTCATGAACCGCTGAGCCACAAAGGGAACTCCCATTTTGCCATTCTTAATGGCAAAAAGGCATGCTGTGGAGAGCTGACTGCCCAGGTTATCCCAACATAAATGTCATCTCTCTTAAGAATGTCCCGCTGCTGAAGCACAGGCTGAGAGTCCAAGAGAACCTGATGCAAACCTTATTTCTCTCTGATCGTATCTTCTATTTACCCTGACTCTGGCTGTTCACCCTGCAGTCATGTTTAAGAATCACTTTACAACACCTCCCCTACTCCCCCACCAGATGGTCAGCTCTTTCTGGGTCCTGTTTACACCATCCATGTGACCCAAGGGGATCAGGAAAACTAATCTCAGAATCCCCTTCTGTGTGACCCAGGATTGGTGAGACTTCTTCTTAGGTCGACCAATGGGAAACCAAAGATCTGACTCCCTCCATAGCTTTAAGATGAAACAGCCAGAGCTCCTTTCTGCCCTTGATATGATATTGGCTAATCTAGTACAAGTATCTGACCAGCGCTCTCTTCCCTTTATCACCATTATACTCTTCCTTTTTTTTTTGGTAATGCTTTAGGCCCAGGCTTCTAATTTTTAGCTATCGAGTCACTGAAGTGTAAGATAAAGGAACATATTCAACATATTCAAAGCTTTTAAGACTATTACAACTTTTTTTTTTTTTTTTAGCTTTTTTAGGGCCGCACTCTTGGCATATGGAAGTTCCCAGGCTAGGGGTCGAATCTGAGCTACAGCTGCAGGCCTACTCCACAGTCACAGCAACACAGGATCAGAGCTGTGTCTGTGACCTACACCACAACTCATGGCAAACCAGATCCTTAACCCACTGAGAAAGACCAGAGATCGTACTCGCAACCTCATGATTCCTAGTCAGATTTGTTTCCGTTGTGCCACAATGAGAACTCCAAGACTATTACCATCTTGCTGCAGACTGTATTTTTGAATGTTAGAATCTTTCCTGTAGGGATTCTTTTTTGGAGAACAAATTATAATCTCTACTATGAATCTGTAGGCACCCTTGAATAAGGGCCAGGGGCTCAGAAAGGCAAAAGGGATATTTACATTAATATCTTTTAAAATATCCTCCATTACATTTGTAAGAACTGTCCCTGAAATACGATAAGCATTCAATATATCGCTCCTACAGCTATTTTTAAAATAATACTCATTTATATTAATGATAACATTTAATAGTAACGCCAGTCTAGTGATCATCAAGCAATGAGCATCAATATATTAAAATTATGACAAGAGTAGATTATTTTTTCTTGCAAATTAATAAGCTATCATTCTTTGTTTTATTTAGATTGAAAATTCTAGGAGTACCGGTCGTGGCTCAGTGGTTAACAAACCCGACTAGTATCCATGAGAACACAGGTTTGATCCCAGGCCTTGCTCAACAGGTTAAGGATCTGGCATTGCCATGAGCTGTTGTTTAGTTCATGGATGCAGCTCGGATCTGGCATTGCTGTGGCTGAGGTGTAGGCTGGCAGCTACAGCTCTGATTCAATCCCTAGCCTGGAAACTCCGTATGCCTCAGGTACGGCTCTAAAAAGCCAAAAAAAAAAAAAAAAAGAAAGAAAGAAAAAGGAAAAGAAGATTCTAGAGCCTGGTCTACCGCTTCAGTACTAACAAAATTAATGTTTATAAACATTAATAATAAACACTGGAGACAGAAAGCAGACAAGCTAGAACAGACCCCTGGGAACAGTGAATTCCAGGTCAGACTCTCCCAGGCAGCACCCATTACAGTTGGGTGAAAAAAAGCAGTCAAGGGCTGTCCTTGGCCTTGGTCTGATATATCCTGCTGAATGCCAGACAGAACTTTGAAGAATCCTCAGGGATGTTCTGGGAGTCACAACGAATTAAGAATTACCTTCGAGGCAACACCCCAAGAGAACAAAGCAGATCGGTCTAGCGACATAATGATTACAGAAAAAGAGGTTTGTGCTCTTGAAATGTTTACTCCACAGGGCCTCCTGCTTACAGTGAGCATATGTTTTTGCTGCTTTATGGAAACAGAAGTCCTGATGATAGAAAGAAACGATCCCATGAAGAAACTTTCCCTGCGCCAGTGCAAATCTGAGCTCTAAGCTCAGAATGATGCTGCATTTTTTGTGACAAGCCTGGAACTGCTGGGACAGCCAATGGTGTTACAGTCAGGAGCCGTGGCGGAAATTCATCTCCTCTGACCTTCATGTGTCTGAATGGGTTGCTGTGACCAAAAGTGTTGTTTCCAGTAACCCGGATCAGTATTCAAGCCTAGTTTCGTCGGTTGAAAAAGATAACCATCACAAAAAAATCCTCCATGGAGATTTATTAGTTAGTGTTTGTTTGGATTAATGATGGTTGTAGAAAAACCTTCACCTGGCTAGTGATCTGTATCAAAAAAAAAAAAAAAAAAGCTCCACAAGGCTGTCTACATTTGAATTGCTTGTTTTATTTGTTCACTCACTCTTCAGCTTGCATTGAGACATACTCCCTGGGTTATTAGGAAGCAAATGTTTCCAGAAAGCCCAAGCAGGGCTTTTGAAGTAATTGAATGAAATACTTGCTCAGGACAATATCTGTGTCACATTCTGACACTGCATTATGATTTCCTGGCTGCACTTTTCTCTGTGCAGGTTGTCCTACCTGAATGGAAACGAATTATGAAAAAAGAAGAATCAGAAAGGATGCAGAAATGCATTTTACATCCTCGTCTTTATGAAAATAACTCTAAATCATAGCAGCAGAGGACAAGGAGAAAAGTATCTGACCGACTCCCATCACTGTCCCAGATTAACCTTTATCTTTCTTTTGAAAAGGAAATTAAGTAGTAAATGAAATAGTTAATCTGACTTGCCAATGAAATAGTAAATCATTAATAAGCAAGACACTTACAAAATAAGACAAACTGAAATTTCTCCCTTTTGCAACCACGTGAATTGTTGAAGACAGACTCTCACTGGGAAAAAAAAAAGGCTGAGCTGTGTATAAAATGCCTCTTTGAGAAAGAGGTATTTAAATTCCCCATTGGGTATCTTTTGCAGAGGTTCGCAAACTTTAGCTTGTAGAATTCCCATTGTGGCTCAGCGGTAACAAACCCAAGTGGTATCCATGAGGATGTGAGTTCGATCCTTGACTTCACTCATCATGTTAAGGATCTGGTATTACCATGAGCTATGGTGTAGGTCACAGACACAGCTTGGATTTGACGTTGCTGTTGCTGTGGTGTAAGCCAGTGGCTTCAGCTCCGATTTGACCCCTAGCCTGGGAACCTCCATATGCCTCGGGTGTGCCCCCAAGCCAAAAAAAGAAAACATAATAAAAAAATAAAATCCTCTGGTAAGTTCATCAAATTGCAGACTTCTGGACCCCACCTCCAGGGGTTCTGATTCAGTAGATATGGGGGGACCTATGAGTTGGAAATTTCAATAACTGCCAGGGGCTGCTGATGCTGTGGATCTCGGGACCATACAAGGAGAACTACAGAGCTAGAAGGAGATTCTGGGCCATGCTCACAACCCAATTCTCTCTTCCCCAAGGAAGGAAGACTAATTGATCTTTGGGGGCGGGTGCTATAAAAGAGGTTCAACCCAATTGTTTCTTCTTTTCCTTTTTGCTTAACAGGGCAGGCTCTGCCCTTATGAGAAAGGCTTAGAGTGCCCAGTGCGGAAAATAATTAGAGAACTATCAAAGCATTGTTTTCAAATGTTAAGAATATGCATCTAATGCAAATAGACAGTTAACATGTATCAAGTATTTACTTAAGACAATAATGAGGGAAACGGAATATTGGTGGGCAAAGCCGATTCAAAGCATATAGAAGAGATGAAATATTTACAGTTCATGAAAGACAGAATCCTGAAATAAGATTACAGTATAAAATATAAAGGTAGTTAAGGTTTTATGGTGCAAAGAAACTCTAACATTTGGGGTTATCTTCTCTACCAGTGAGAAAACTATTGTATCTCTCTTGGACAAAAAATCATTTAAAACATACAAATCCATAAATCAATATTTCACCTCACAGATTCTAGACCTTAATCCATGGTAAATGGCATATCAAACAAAACCACATTCCTCTAGAATGGCAGTTAGGAAATTATAGCCAGAGGGCCAAGTCCAACACATTACCTGTTTTTGGAAATAAAGTTTAGTGGAACCGAGGCATGTCAATCCATTTGTGTAGGCTTATGGCCACTTTTCAGCTACAACAGCTAGGATTAAATAATTCCCAGAGAGGCTTATTGCAATGTTCTAACATGACACTTAAAGGTCATGTAGTCATTCTTTTACATTATTTCCCATTTTTTGGATAGTTTTTCTTAACAGAGCAAATAAGTACTAAATGAGCATGAGAACAATGGGCATTCAGAAAAGAGAATCAAGCAGAATTTGTACTGTACCAATTTAGCCAAGCTAAAGCTACTATGTTTCCTAGAATTCCCTTCCCTGAGACCAAGGAAGCTTTAAAGTTCCCCTCAGTTTGACTAAATTTTAGACAGCCGTTTTCCTGGGTCTAGGACCCTGACCTCCCTTTTCTTAGCACATTTATTTTGGAAAACTTGAAAATTCTTTCTCTGTCTCTTTGAGATATATATCTTTTTAAAGGCATCCTGCCAGTTTCACAACCTCAGACTATCTTTTTCAAGGACTTGAGAGTTATGCTTTTGAAAAGTAATCATCAAGGATGATAACAGCCCTGTGGGAGCAGAGGAGTCTCACTCCAGTAGGCACCTTGTTCCAACTTGTAAAACTACCTACTGTCCTGAGGATAAAAAAAAGTTTCATTTCTTTTGGATAAGGCCAATTATCAAACACAGATGATCTATGACCCTCCCCTCCCCCAACCTTAGCTCTTAAAACTTCAGCCTTTATTTCAGTGGATTTGAGCTCAGACTGAGTTTTGATATCTCTCTCCTATTGCAATAGCCTTGAATAAAATCTTCCTTGCCTATCAACATTGCCTGGTGCAATTTTTGCTATCAAACCTGAATATGCCCTTATTATCATGAACCACAAGGGACATTTTGCATGACTTTGCAAGGCAGAAGTGAGGCAGCAGCCACATTCTCTTTACACTCAGGTCTATGGAGGACAACAAATGATGTGGCAACTCATATGCATTTGTCCCTGATCTGCTGATTCATTTCCTTGCTGTGTGACAGCAGCAACTCCTCCAGCCCTCTTGAATCTCCATCTCCTTCTACTGTTTGCTGCAAGTGAAGCAGAAGCTAGGATTGCAGGTACTCAGACTCCTGACAGATCTCCTTACACTCTCCAAATCCTAGACACAAGGTTTTTCAGCTGTTACTGGCATCACTGAAAAGCTGGAGGCTTTTGTTTGAGGTGGTGAGAGATGGAAGTATGTTTCTCCCTGTCTTTATGGATTTCAATTTGGTCTTGCTATCCCACTTTTTGTCTATCATTTGTTGTTTCACTGCCTTCCCTGCTATCTTCAGGCCAGAATCAGACACAGAAGCAAAAGCTATATATATAATGTTTAACCAGATCCCATCATCACACAGTTTAATGACAGCTAAGTCAAAGCAGCAGTCAAAATGGTCTAGTTGTCTGGTTGATCCCAGTGTCATTAGAACTAAAATAGATTGGCGGCATATTAAAGTCTTACTTGGTCTATATACACAGAAAATATCTCAATCTAGTGAATAGGATTCTTACAAAGTACTATAATTGAGGAATTGTGCCTCTCAACAAATTCCCAGATGTGAACTAGTTCATTGACCAAGAGCCCCTTCAATGAAAGGAAGGTCAGGTGCCTTTGAAGAGGAACCCTATTCCATGATGAAAACTTATAAATATAAATCTCTTATCCTTCCCTCAAAGGAATGTACAACCTTTTACTAGGGTAATTGTGCATTGTAGAAGAGCAAATAATAAGACTTTTGAGGAATTTCTAGACATTGGCTATACACTTAAAGTCCAGAAGAAAAATTTCACTGTGTTTTACCAGTCATAGCAGAAGTTGACTGAGGTCTGTGACCAATGGAGCTTTGGCATGGGTCTATCTCACAGTGAACCAGTGAGCCACCCAACTCACCCAGATTCTAGAAAACATGATTTCTTAAATTCTGTAATGCATGGTATAATAAAAAGGAACTGATGCAATTCTGACTTCGGTTTCCTAACCCTTAAGTTCATCATGTTAGGCAAGGCCAAGTGGAAGCTACTAGAACTGCCTAGAAAACAATATGTCATACCTGGAGAGAGTGTAGAAATGCATGCCACTATTAAAGACTTCAAAGACGCAGGGGTAGTGATTTCTACCACCTCCCATTCAACTTGTCTCTTTGGCCTCTGTGGAAGACAGATGGATTTTGGAGAATGACAGTGGGTTTCCAGAAACTTAACCAGCTGGTGATACCAATCGGAGTTGCTCTTTCAAATGTGATTCTGGTCCTAGAGCAAATCAACATATTCCCTGGCATACGGTATGGGGCTATTGATCTGGCAAATGCAGTTTGCACATACTGGTGAGTAAAGAGCATCCAAAGAAGTTTGCATTCAGCTGTCTGAGCCAACAATACATTATCACTATCCTACCTCAGGCTGTATCACCTCTTCAATTTTATGTCACAATCTCATCTCCGGAGACCTTAATCACTTCTCCATTCTTCCGTAGGATACCATGATGATCATTTTATTTGTAGTATTTAGCTCATGGAGAAGAATGCAAAAATAATAGCAACTACTTTAGGCATTGTTTAGAAATACCTAAGCCAGTAGGTAGGAAGCTAATTCCACAAAAATTCAGAAGTTGGACACCTAATGAAATTTCTAGGGATCCAATTACCCAAGGCAAATCAAGATATCCCTTCCAAAATGAAGGACAAATTTCTGCATCTGACTTCTCTTACCATTAAATAAAAAGCATTAATTGTATTTAAAATGCTGGATACAGAATACACCTCATTTGGACATATTGCTCTGACCCTTTTACCTAATCACTCAAAAATCTTTCAGTTTGGGTGAAGTTTCAGAATAAGAGAAAACCCCGCAATATGTACAAGATGTCAATACGTTGTTCTATCAATTGGATTATGTGATCTACAAGATATGACAGTGTTCAAAGTGTCCTTGTCAGATGGGAAGACTGCATAGAACTTTTGGCAGCCCTTATAAGTGATTCTCAGAGAAGATCTTTAGAATTCTGAAGCAAATCTACACCTTCTTTTACTGACAATTGTTCTCGTTTTGAAAAACATTTCTGGCTTGCCAAACAGCCTTAGTAGGAACTCAATACCTAATCACGATTACACTACCAAAATTAAAATATGACCTGGATTACTCAGCAGGGTAATCCATAATCTGGAAATATCATAGTTAGCATGTGAGATTGAACTCAATAAGTTTCTGAAGACCCAAGTAAGTTGCATAAGCACAATGCCCCCATCCCATTTGCCTATTACACTGCCTCCTCCTTCCCAACCTGCACCTAAGTCCTCATGGAGAGTTGACTGAGGAGGAAAAAATTGAGTCTGATTTATAGATGGTTTTGCATGACAAGCCAACATTACCCGAAGGTAGATGGCTGTAATACAGCAACCTTTTCCCCTAAAACACACCAGAAAAGGAAAAGGCACCAAATTGTCAGAACTTCGATCAATATACTTGATTGTTCACTTTGTCTGAAAGAAAAGATAACCAGGAGCCTGAATCTACACTGATTCAAAGGCAGTAACCAATGATTTGACTGGATGATCAAGGACTTAAACACAATGTGCGAAAAAGAGGTCCGAGAAAGAAATGTGTGATGAATCTGAATGGAGAGAGAATGTGAAGATATATGTGTACAAGGTGACCAAAAGCCTTCTCCACAGGTGAGGATATTGGTAATCAATTAGACAAGAAGACCTATTCAGGAGATATTAGTCAGCCTCTTTCCCTGGCAATGGGCACCTGAACAAAGTGGCCACTGTGGCAGGATAAGTGTTTTCCATCCACTATGAAGCAGTGAACTTGCTCTCACTTAGGCTGATCTGGCTACAGCCACTGCTGCTGTGTGTCTTATCAGCCAGTGACAGTGACCATGATATGACACCATTCCCCAAGGGATCGGCCAACATCAGTTGGAAAGTCAATTGCATGCAACCACTTTCACTGTGGAAGGGACAATTTTGTTTTCACTGGAATTGACACATTCTGGACACTGATTTGCTACCCCTGCCTGCAATGCTCCTAGCAAAAACTTCCATCTGTGAACCCAAGAAATTCCTTTTGTACATCTCGGGCTTTGTCTCAGCATTGCTTCTGAACAAGCAATCCATATTACTCCAAATGAAGTGTGATAATTGACTCATGTTCACGGAATTCACTGGTCTTACCATGTTCCTCTTCCCCATTAGCAACTGGCCTGCCAGAATAGTAGGATGGGCTTTTGAAATCTCAGTCACAACACCAGCTGGGTGACACTACTTTGAAGGACTTGACTCATGTCTTCTAGAGTATGCTGCAAATCAGCAACTTCAATCAGCAATCAGCTATTTCTTCTACAGCCAGGATTCATGTGTCCTGGACTAAAGGGTGAAAATAGAACTGACCCCTTTTAATATAACCCCAAGTAATCTTGCAAAAAATTTGCTTCCCATCCCTGAAACTTTGTACCTCATTTCTTAATCTCCAAAAGAATAGGTTTTCCACTGGTGATACAGTAAGTATTTTATTACACTGAAATCTGAGACTGCCACATGCACCTGAAAACACTGGGGTCCTCAGTAGCTGATGTGAATCAAAATAGATGTGATTTAAAAAACAGATGATATGTATCAAGAAGAAGATGTAACTGTAATTGTAGTGGTGATAAATTCTGACCAGCCAGGAGAAATTGGGTTGCCACTCCACAGTGGGTTGTAGGGAAGAGGTATATGGAATCCAAAATATATTTCTGTATTTATTAACCATTTTTTCTTCTCCTCTTCTACTTCTATCATCTAATAGAAGAAAGGAGAAGTGTTCATAGCAATTTACCTTAAATACAAGTTTTTCTTAAGTTACAGACTAAGAGGAAATACGTTTCTACTAGAAAGAATTTGTTTTCAATTGTAAAACTGATGGCTATATCAATGCAGGAGCATTGATTTGCTATTGTCTCAGTTTGGAAGTTATATTAAGAATGGTTAAAAGAAGCATACATGGAGTTCCCATTGTGGCTCAATGGAAACGAACTCTACTAGGATCCATGAGGAGGCAGGTTTGATCCCTGATGGCTCTATCACGTTATGCAGGTGCATTGATTTGCTATTGTCTCAATTTGAAAGTTATACTAAGAATGGTTAAAAGAAGCATACATGGAGCTCCCATTGTGGCTCAGTGGACGTGAACCCAGCTGGGATCCATGAGGAGACAGGTTCGATCCCTGGTCAGGCTCAGTGGGTTAGGGATCTGGCATTGCAGTGAGCTGTGGTAGAGGTCACAGGCATGGCTTGGATCCCACGTTACTGTGGCTGTGGTGCGGGCTAGAAGCTTCAGCTCCAATTCGACCCCCAGCCTGGGAACTTCCCTACAGCAGGTGAGGCCCTAAAAAGCAAAATTAAATTAAATTAAATTAAAAATAAATAAAATAAAGAAGCATATATGAATGATAAATTGCAAGAGGTAGAGGGCAGTGTATTTGTGCTGTGCCAGTTTACCTAGGCTGTAAACGCCTTCCCAGGATCCTCTTACCACCACGACTCCTGGTTAGTGCGAGCCACTGTTGGGGAGGGGGGCCTTTCTTGAGTTCTTGTGGCTGGACTAATAACACAACTGATGGAAAACAGATTAACAGGAGAAAGAGAAACTAATCTCAATTTGTGCACACAGGGGTTTCACATAAATGGAAACTAAGAAGTGGCCAAAGCAGGAAGCTTGCATTTTAGACAAAGAAACAATGAATTTGTAAGGAATTGATAAGACAAAGAAACTTAGGTTTCGAAGGCTCAGAGAAGAATCTAAACAGAATGTGGGCTTAGCATGATAAAGAAATAAGGTTTGTTTATACTGGCTTCTGGGCCCAAATTCCTTATTTCTGGGCATAAGGGTGTCCTTCTATCTTCCTCCTTTCACAGGGGATGTTTATTTTTTGCTTTCAGGGAGACTGAGAGGACTTCATAGTGTCCCTCTTGCACTGACTATTTTTTAAGTAACTTTAGTTAAAAATAATCAATATGCCACTGAGGCACATTTGGGGGCGGCCCACCCTGGGCCCAATACCACAAAGACCCTACGCATGAGGTTTCAGAAGCAGCCTTGAAACAGCTGGTCAACCTGGCCTTAGGCTCTGTTCTGGCCTTAGGCTCTGTTCCATTCATGCTCACTGGCACTGATCTGACTCACCTTGTGGGTGAGGGGTAGTGCCCACTGGATCTCTTTATGCTTCTTTAAATCCTAGCCAGGTGCATGTTTAGCTCTGTGATGAATTGTGCCAGCTTTTCTACAGGTCACCACTATCATCAAAGCTGGAGCTTGTAGGGGATGAAAGATCTATGCAGGTTCTCGCTTGTCCTAGCGTATCCTATTGTCCCTTGTTCCCTAACTCCACACCTATCTCTCCTCTGCCTGCCCTATTGATGTCATCCTCAGGATCAGGTACAGAACCAACAGCTATACGTACAGTGATTAAGCAACTCCTACAATTGTGTAAGACCAGTAATAAATAACAATGATTCATATTCTGTATCATTCTCAGTTTTTCTGATAAAACTCCATTGATTACAAAAATCAATAAAAGTGGGCTGGACATGTTGGAGAAATCCCAACACAGGGGGTTGATTTTAAATCAAAATTTGAAAGAAATAATTGCAAAGGACAAGATGGGACAACCCTAAATGAGAGAGGGAATACTATGTATATTTTAGGATAAAGAACCATGAGTTTTGCCCCTCTGGAGAAAAGGGATGTCAGAATAGAATATTTTGAGGTAGGTGATGCAATCAGAAGACAAGCTATGATCTTCAGACTGAGAAATTTTTACTTCTTTTGGTGAGCATCATAAGAGGGGCTAATGCCACAGGATTTTGTCATGAGGGCTAAAGTGACTGAGAGCTGAGAAGCCAGCTCTAGACAGCCCTCTTAGAAAGCCCAAGACAGAGAGAGGTAGGAATCTTAAGAGGAAGCCCTGCGGTGGTTTGCTAAGGTGTGACATGAAGAAATGTGAGTCCAGAAGTAGGACAACAAGTCTCCATGGTTAGAACCATTTTAATAAAATAACCACTATTTACTTAGTGAGGTATGTTGCCAAGCACCTTCTATAGAGTGACTCCCAAAATCTTACGTAGCAAATATTATTTTCTTATTATGCAAATGAAGAAACTTATAGCTAGAGTTTAATAATTTGCCAGGTTTACATATTTAAGATTAGAAAATCCTGTATTCAAAGAAAGTTCTCCCTGACTCCAAGTGTTTTACTCAAAACCCCTGGGTCACAAAGCCAGATGATACCTAATTCATTGCCAGGATGCTAAACTACAAGCTGAGGACGACTTACATTTCCTGTACCTGATGCCTGACTCTGTTCCTTTGTACAAAGTTACAGATGGAAATTTAAATGGACAAGTTGAAAAAAATTAGAAATATAGATGAGAACCAAAGAACTAACTACACATTCCTGAGCACACAACACTGTTCTATGGGCATACGTACACAACTTGACAGGAGTTTGTCATGAGCCAAATAAAACCAATTTTCTTATTGATTCAGATTGTATCCCAAAGAACATGAATTCCAATTTTCCATAGCTGATGAATCTGAGATGAGAAGCCTTCTTCAGGTATGTCAAGACAAAAGGAAAGAACATTTAGAAAGAGAAGAGAAATGTGTGTTTGAAATGACAAGTAACTGCAAAACGTGGCCTGAAACACCCAGCTCCTTTAAGCAGTAGGGAGGGGTGAGGGTGGGGAACACTGATCCTGGAGCCAGACTGCTATGTGTTGACGTCCTCCCTCTGACACATTCCAGCTGCCACGAATCTCTCAGTCTCCCTTCAGAGCTTTATTCTCATCTGGAAAATGGGGTTGATAATTGTTATGAGGATTATTGATGTTCAGATATGCCAAGTGCTTAAAAGATTGCTTGGCACCTGGAAAAATCACCATCCTCGATACATGTTTACAATTAAGTTAAATACTTAACACGTACAAGAATTCACTGTGAAAGGCCAGGGTCAAGTCAAATGTCATCTCCTTTGCAAGACTGTTTTCAGGGACTCAACCTGACAGGTTCGAAGTAATGTTCTCAGTCTAGGATTAGAGAGGTGAAAAGAATGCCATTAAAGATGATCTCAAGCAGATTTATTATTCTAATCCTATAATACCTAATGCATTATATTTGAGCATTTTATCAGAATGCTATTCTACTCTATTAGAGTCTTCGCTGTGTTTTGGTGTAAAATGTTTTTACATAATTATTTCCCTCACCCGTCTGTAAAATCTCTGAGCCTGAAATATATGCTTCCTTGAATTTAAGTTCATATAGAGAATAGGTGCTCGAGAACGCCAATTAAATTTAGAAGGAAGGAAAGAAGGGAAAGAGGGAGAGAAGAGTCAATGGTGGGATGAATATCAGCCCACGTCCTGGATTCCCACTGCTTGTTCTCGAATCTCAGCTACAACTTTGGAGTTAAATGTAGTTAGGCTGGTTCCTTAACCTTCCTAATTCCAGTGCTGTTCACGATGATGAAGAGCAAATCTGACGCCATATTAGATCTGTTCTTTCTACTTTAACCTTTGGGTTCTGTTGCCTGTGCTTAGTCGTGCTGGCTCTGCACCTTTTGTTAAAGAATGTTGCCTATAGCCTGAAATAGACAGGATAGCCTATTCTCAAGTCTCTGACCTTTAAGAGTCCATTCATATAGAGATTAAAATTTGCAGAATGGAGAATAAAATGTCTTATTGGAAGTCTACAGGAACATCATGACCTGACCTATGCAGACTGCTGCATGAACAAAGGATTCCTAAACTAAGAAGTTTGCAACAACTAACCACACCCCTCTATCATCTATCGCCTTGCCTTTAAAAATTCTTTGCTGAAACCCTTCAAGAAGTTCAGGGTTTGGGGATCAAAAGCTACCTGTCTCCTTGCATGGGCCTGCAATAATCCCTTTTTTGGCTCCAAGCACCAATGTATCAGTGTTGTTTGGCTTCACTGTGTATCAGCCACACAAAATTGTGTTTGGTAAAAATAAGACTTATTTTGAGAGGTTTTCTATGAGACAAAGAGCTAATTTGAAAGCATGTAACGTAAATATGACACAGTAACTACATATTCAGCACGCTGTTACTATAAAATAATGAGCCAAATAAATTTTAGATAAAACATTCTTTAAAGATGATGCTATGATTCAACATGTAAAGAAAGTATTAAAATTCCTTGTTGTGTGTTTGTGGGTGGGTGGGTGCGTGTATATGTGCTCCCAGAACAGTATACCTATGATTTGAAAGTTCTACCTTTTCTATCTGAGCAAACAATACTAAAATATTAAGTATATCTAACTTACTACACACAATTTTAATGTCACAAGAACAGAAAGATTGCAATTCTGGGTCTCTGCCATACTGCTATACAGACCAATTGCAGCAAAGTCGATGAATCAAATGCAATTTAGTCTGGCTCAACTAGATCCAGCTGGAGGCTGTTTCTGCATATGAAGCAGAAAAAAAAAATATTATAGACCATAATTTCTTCTCAGATCAGTCAGTCTCAGTCATGCTACTTGGCAGGCAATTGGTCTGACTAAAATGATTCTGTGTGAATGATTCTGTAATGGTGGAGAAAGTACGACCTTTAACCTGTAATAAAGTAGACTTGATACATTCTTCTTCACCCAGTGGAGGATGATCATCAGGCATGCAGGCTGGAACGCCTCCTTCTGTATGTTCAGATGAGTTGCCAGGAAAGCTACATAAATGCTACCTCATGAAAGCCAAGAATCTTTTCTTGTCATGGAAATCATCTTGAAGATTGAGTAAGGATACTAGGGAGTGGCAAGAGAATCATTATGACATACATTCCCCGCTCATCTCATGTGAGGGCCCCAAAGAGATATATGGATCGATCTATCTATCTATCTATCTATCTATCTATCTATCTATCTATCTATCATCTATCAACTTACCTACCCATCTATCTATTCATACATATATATTATATGTCTCTGCCCTTAACTCCCACTAACATTTGATCTTTGACCCTGGTGCCTGACATAGAGCCTCTAAAACCCTTGGAACATCCTGGCTGACAGGAGAACCTTTCATTCTAATGAGGCTTGGTAGGCTCCTGGATGGGTGCTTTCGGTAGAAAGACCAACCCATGATTAGAAACTTGAAACTCTTAGCCCCACCTTTCATTCTCAATTCTCATACTCTGAAGAGAGGAGAAGGGCTGCAAACTGAGTTAATAACTGATCACGCAGACATGATGATGCCTCCACAAAAAAAAAAAAAAATCCCAAAATATTGAGTTCAGAGAGCTTCATGTTGCTGGGAAGGTAGGATACCTCAACTCCAAGGGACAAAAGATCCTGTGCTCAAGACCTTTCCATGCTTCATCCTTTCTCTCTCTTCATTTGGCTATTCATTGGTATCCTTTGTAATATCCTTTATTATATATTTTATATTACATAAATTGATAAACATAAGTAAACTTTCCTGAGTTTTATGAGCTGTTCTATAAAATTATTGAGCCTGAGGAGAAGGTCATGGGAACCTCAAATTTAAGCTGGTCAGTAAGAAGTACAGGTGAAAATGTGAATCTTGCAATTGACATTTGTAGTAGGTTCAGTCCTGTAGTGCTGAGCCCTTAACTTGTGGCCTCCGATGCTAACTCCAGGCAGAAAGTGCCAGAACTGAATTGAACTGTAGATCAATCATTTTAGCCAACTGTTACAGGAAAATTGGCTGGAATAGGAAAAATCCCCACATCTAGTCACAGAAGTCTGAGTGTGAGAGTAAAGGAAACAATGAGTTTTTCTCAGATACATATGCAACCAGAGGATGATACAGATTGAAAGATTTTTGTCTTGACTGCAAATTTCTCAAGGACTGAGAGTGTGTTATATTCAAGATTATACTTCTAGTATATATCTAAATGCTTAATTTCACAAAAATATGATGTGTTCCAGGCAAGTATTAGGTACTGCTCAAGGATAAGAATACAGGGGTGAATAACATAGACCATGTCCCTGCCTTCTTGGAGTTGACGTGTTAATAGGAAGATCTCACACACACGCGCACACACACACACACACACACACTAAGAGAAATAAGGGCTATGAAAACATTTATAATGGTCAATACATTTTTTTGTTGAAATGAACAGATTAGTGTTTCCCAACACTTTTCACGAAATTTACCATCCAAAAAAATAAAATAAAGTAATGCTAACATCTGTACCACACACCAAAGTAAAGGGAAAGCTCTACTTATAGCCACTGATACCTGACTTGTGACCTCAGTCTCCCCCAGCTCAGAATGACTGCCCTGAAGGCCTAGGAGATTCCTGGGCTATCCAGGTCATCATATGAGAAAATTACCTGAGTACTGGCAAGATAGACTCCAGACATGCCATCAGTTAGACTGGATTCAAATAGTGGTCAATCCAATAACACATCAAGCAGTTGTATCTACACTTTGTAAGTTACACATTCAACCTCCACGTCCAGGTCTTTCCCCAAGAACTTGACTCTGCCCCCTCATTTTGTCCTGGGGTACTGATTTCAGGAAAGCCAGATACTGCTCCCTTCTCGGAGTTGTGTTTCTACCCATGGATACATATTCCATGTCTTTTTTTGTTGTTCTTTTATCCATCTCAGATTTACTTTACATTTATTATACCCTCGAGGATACTGAGATATGGAGAGTGGACCATGCTCACTAGCTGCCTGCTTCTCCCTTGCTTATTTACCTGCCCTTGCTAGCCCTCCACCAGTGGCTTGAGTCTTTGTGGCCGTGACAGTTGGTGTCTTGGATTACAGGGTGAAATTCTGTTTTCACAAAGGACACTGGGAAAGATACCCCACAGTTTTTGGGAAAACTCTCTGCAGAAAGCAGGAGGTCTCATCAGAGTGACCAGAGACATTTAAGACTAAGAACCGAAGAAAAAGAGCCACCTACTGGAATGAACTGAATTGAAAGGTTGTAATGGATTCAAAATGGTCACAATCCGCCCGTTCATAAGTGGACACTTCTTTGCTGTTTGACTTGGAAGCTCCTTTCTGCTCATTAGGACATTTGCAAAACTCTTCTTTATGGGGATTATCCTTTCATGCTGCCTTTGGAATTCCAGCAATGACTTTGACTAACCTGCTGAATGATGACAGACACATGGCCTGGAGCCCTAGTCAACTGCTGGGTAATCATTTAAGCCATTGGTCATCAGCTGAATATACATATATGAGTAAACCTCGCTGAGACCAGCAGGATAAATACCCAGCTGACTGAGCCCAGACTCAGCTGCTAACCAATAGAATGAGTAGCTAATAACAGTGTACTGTTTTAAGCCACTCCATTTTAAGCTCATTTTTATCCAGAAAAAGATGATTGATACAGAACTTTTTTACCTAGAAGTGGGATTCCTATTTACCAAATGCATTTTACTGAGATGGGTATTGCTGTCTCTGGGACTATGAGCCAAGAAAAGCTTTAATGAAGTCTGGAAAAGTGATAAAACAGTGAGGGCTGAAAAAAAATGGTGAAGAAATTGCTATAACACATTGGAAAATGAGGACTCTCGTTAGGCAGCTGTGAGACAATTGGAAACACTATTGCTTGTGATAACTGGGAAAATACAAAGTGTGCCTAATGAAATTTTAGATATAGTTAAGGAGAGCCCCTGGGGCAGAGTGAAGAAAGTTTATTTTGGTTGGTCAATAAGATAGGAGAATACAGAGGTAAGCTGAATAACTGGTTTGTTTGTAAGAAGAGTTGAAAGAAATATAGAGGAGCCAAGATTTTTTATTGGAAAATAAAGCTTTTCTCACCTCCAATCTCCCCGGAATTGTTAGGAACCAGTGACTGCTATGTGCTTCGCATCCCCCACCCCCCCTTTCCCAACAGAAGAGTTTATTTCTGTTGTACTTTTTTGTGTGTTATTACTGTATGCTGGGTGTGTAAGTGTCAAAAACTAGTCTTTTAATTTATATTTACTTGCTTTTTGGCCACACTCCCAGCATATGAAATTTCCAGAACCAGGGATCAAATCCCAGCTGTAGCGACACCAGTTCCTCAACACACTGAGCCAGGCCAGGGATCAAACCCACACCACTGTAGAAACAACACCAGATCCTTAACCTGCTATGCCACAATGGGAACTCCCAACCTGATGTTTTAGATCATAGGTTTCTGGATCAACAGAAACCACATCCAACATAAATGGGAAATTATAAGATTAAGATTGGGGGTTTTTAAGCCTTTTACCACAATTGGATGAGTCTTTTAAGAGCCCTAGATAGAGACGCTTCTGTTTTGCATGTGAAATAATATGAATATTTATGATCACCATGCAAGGTTGTCTGCTAGAGGATGAGTGGCCACATGGAAGAGAATTTAGGTATCCATTCAATGGTAAGCCAGCCCCCAACCATGAAGAGTCACCTACTAGACCTGTGAATGTCCCCTCTAGTGAGATAGAGTTTTGCACCATAGTGCCCAACTTGGCAGTTGGAACGTGGGCTTAGCTTCTAAGACAGTAATTTGCCGCCGTCTAACACTGTGTCTGCACGAAACCCAAACAACTCACTACATCAGTCAAGGTAATGAACTGTCAATTAAAATGCAAATCAGTTAAATAAGTTGTTCAGCACCACATAGTACCAACGACTTCAGCTGACTGACTGAATTACTAGCTTATTATACCATCTAGTACAGTAATATATTTAGACCCTTTCTAAGTGCATGGCTAGCCCCAACACTCTTAATGAAGCAAGATTTTAATGGTGATGATGATGATGCTTATGCTACTAATTTCTGTATATTTTATGATAGTTTTTAGCTTATAAATTGTCCTCACATATATGACCTAATTTAATGGCTCAAAATATCTGACTACGTAAAAGTATTTTCCTTTCTACACACACACACACACAAACGCACACATTCTAGTATTGAACAGTAAATAGTAAAAGTCAAACCCCTAACCTCTTAGTTTTTTAATCATATAACTTTACGGTCTGATTAATTAGCTAAAATTATGTAAATTAAGTGGTATTTATTTACACAACAATTTTTTTATTAAAGGTACATGTACTTAAGAGTGCTTTTTTGTTTGTTTTGTTTTTTCAGAGCCGCCCTTGTGGCATGTGGAGCTTCCCAGGCTAGTGGTTGAATCTGAGCTGTAGGTGCTGGCCTACACCACCGCCACAGCAGCATGGGATCTAAGCCATGTCTGTGACCTACACCATGGCTCATGGCAACACCAGATCCTTAACCCACTGAGAGAGGCCAGGGATTGAACCTGCATACTCAGGGATACTAGTTGGGTTTGTTTACCACTAAGCCATAATGGGAACTCCCTAAGAGTACTTTTAAATAGTAAATATCTCTGTTCTATCAAAGTATGTTTATTTAATGAAATTAAAATCTGTACATTGATTTTGCATATTGAAATATACCTGTTTTAGCCACTATCTGCAACAAAAGCATCTTAACAAAATGTATTTCTTTCACACGCCAAGTTTGAGATCAGTCAAATGTTCATTTCAATAAATGGCCTCCATAGGCACTGCCAAAAGTCTAGAGAGATTATGGAAGTGGCATATTTATTTTTGAAAGCTTCAGTTGGTAATAAGATGCATCAATCTCACTTACATACCACTGGCTAGAACTAGTCACATGGCCCTGCCTAACTGCAAAGACATCTGGGAAGCAGATTCTTCCTGTGTTGTCAAGAAGAGAGTAATCAGTAATGAAAAGCATTAGTAAAGTTTACCACAGTTCCCTTGAAAATATTGAGATAACATTTTCTATTTAAATATCAATTTTTGCACTGATTTCCCTACCTTATAATAATTCAACATTGAAGTGAAGAATTTTCTTACTCTTCCCAATATGAAATAAAAGGTATTTGACAAGCTTCACGCTTTTGCTTTTATCTACAAATTATATGTTTTAAACATAATGGCAACGCTTCAAAACACAGGTTGGTACATGTCAGTAATAGCTCTTAATGACTCAGAAAGAATGTAATAATCTACCATGATCAAAACTAATCTGCCATAAAAAGTACAGAAATATCAAATGGCTTATTCTGTGGAAACAAATCCAAATTAATTGCCTCATTTGTTATACCTAATATACAGTTTAATATTGCTAGGACTTTGTATAGACATGAGAAACTTAGAAAAACATTATCCGATGAGATTTCATTGTGAAAAGAGTTAACATGCCTAATGATGCAACTCTAATTTTCCGTGCATTTTATTAGTGTTATGCAACAATTATCCACTGGTTGATTGATTTGCTTTTTTTTTTTTTAGGGCCACACCAGTGGCATACGGACATTGCCAAGCTAGGGGTCAAACTGGAGCTACAGCTCCTGGCCTACACCACAGTCACAGCAGTGGGGATCCAGACTGCGAACCGCGTCTGTGACCTACACCACAGCTCACGGCAATGCCAGATCCCCGACCCACTGAGCGAGGCCAGGGATTGAACCCGTATCCTGATGGATACCAGTCAGATTCATTTCCTCTGCATCACAAAAGGAACTCCCAACAATTATTTATTGTTATGGTATCCTGGGTATAACCGAACAAAGGAAAAAAATTAGCTTTCCACTGCCATTCCATTTCTTTGGCTAACCAGCACAAAAACACACACACCCTCTTTTCATACAATTCAAAAAACGTCCATGGAATTTAACTACCCCACATAAAACTGTGAGTGAAACACTTAGTTCCTCACCAAAAGATAGCACAGGAGTTCCCTGATGGCCTAGCAAATTAAGGACCTAACATTGTCATCAGTGTTTGCTGCTGAGGCCCAGGTTCGGTTTCTGGCCTGGAAAGAATTTGTGGAAATCTCTAATCTATCTTGTCTGGGTTTTTTTCCTTTCCTTTGTATTTATTTAAAGGAATTATTATCCTTTGTCTTTGTGGGTTTCAGCCTTTGTATTCACAATTGTCGTTTCAGTGAAGTTTCAAAGGGAAATGGAGATAAATGAAATACTCAATCCAGTTTATTCAATAGAAAATCCTCTTTCACAAATTCTTCATTTTTTTTTTTTTATTTATTTCTCAGGAACATACTCTGCCCAGATTCTTCCACCTGGCATGGTCTGAAAGTTGAATAATCTGGTTGTCAAAATATGTGCAGTACCACTAACATTGTAACACTATATTGCAGGTTTTGGTTTCAGTTACATGTAAAATGTAAACACTAGATGTAGTTTTTTGATGTTGTGATGATCTGAAATTCCCATCACAATTCTGCAGAAACTTGTGTTTCTCACAGAGGAGTTTTCCTAATAGCCATATGTGACTTGTTGCTAAGAGACAATGTTTTTATTGCAGTTGATCCAATCCAACTAAATGGCTCTTTTAACTATGGATTTTTTTTTGCAAATATTTAAAGAAAACCTGTTTCTGCAAACATTCATGCCTGATTATGATTCCACTTTCAATAACTGTTCAAGCAAAATTATGTAAATAATAGCAGCTACAATCTGCAAAACCTGCTACCTGTCAGACTCCATCTTAGATGGTTTTCCTCATTAAGCCCTCACAACGATTTACCAAAGAAGTAATTTAAGCTCCATCTTAGGGAAGATAAAACGGGAATTTGGAGGAGTTTTAGGCATTTTCTAATCAAAGTCACAGTGCATATGTTATTTCACCATTGTTTTTATTCTATTCTATTTTTGTGGCAATAGGTCACATGGTAGAATCACACAAGATAACGCTTAGTAAAATGGTGAAATGTATAGATAACAAAAAACATAGTTTCCCTTCTATAATATTGGTTTTTTTCTTCTTCAAAAACAAATTTAAAGGGAATTTTTCCATATGCTTGCTGCTGTGGCATGGGTTTGATCTCTAAGGAAATTCCACGTGCTGCCAAAAAACAAACAATAATAATAATAATACCTAGCCAGATACACAATCTATGATGAGCTAACACACTCTTATTTCTTAACCAAGTACATTTATTAAAAGCTACACTCCAAATGATTTCAGGCCATGGCTGCTAATTCTCCATGTTATTGTATTTATTTATTTGTTTGTTTTTCTATAACCTGAAAGTCATACGGTGATAAATTATCTTGTAACATGAGAGCCCAAGAATAGACCAAGACCAGTAAGACATTTGCTGGAGACCTGAAGAGGTTCAATTCACATTTGCAATCCAGTAAGAATTGCCAATTACAGATAATAAACAAAAACAAACAAGTAAAAACACTGAAAAAAACCATGTTCCTGACATATATGAAATGTGGATGAAGACAGAGATAGAGATTGAGGCCATAAAAAAAATAATATGAATTAAAATAAATAAAAATCAATGATAATAGATGTGTACAATAAAATGACATTGAAGAAAAGTCTTTGAAAGACAATTGTACAGTTGACTTAATGGGCAACCAGTATAAAATGGAGCAGGAGCCTGGAAGAGTCATGTTCCCAAAGAAAAGTATAAAATAGATAAGGTACCTGATCTGTTTGACCATTTGAACAACAGTTTCACAGATAATTTGTGGATAAAATAGGGATGCATAAGCAAGCCAAAGAGGAATAAGAATGGGGAAGTGGAGGAGGTGAGAAAGAAGACAAAGATGAGGCTGAAGAAGAGAAGGAGGAGAAATATAAATCATTGATAACAGATAAAAATAATTTTCAAGAATGGAAATACTGTCAACCAAAAAAACAAAAATAACATAGAAGGTTGCAAATAAGAGTTTATTTGGGCTCTTAGGAACAGCAGTTCTGGAGACACTGATTCCAGTAACCTCAAAAGAGGGTCCGGGGGAACAAAGAGTCAGTAGCTTAACAAAAAGCCACAAACCTGTTAAAAGTTGCCTGGTGGGAATTGTGATCAAGTCTGATAGGAGTCAGAAAATACAAGGAATCGTGAGTTGTTTTAAGGTAAGGATCCCACAAACAGACAGGCTCTCATGAGTTTCTGGTACATGTTCTGGATGATTTCATCAGGTCAAAATGTCAGACTCCATCCAGGTTGAAACATTCCCTTAATGGCCTCCCAGCTCTATTTTAGAGAGCTCTCTCCATTTTGATTTTCTTTTCATGATACGTACACATCTGCAAATATATATATATACATATATAAAATGATCTGAAAAATGCTGAAAGTGAGGGAGAAAGCCTTCGAGGAGTCTGTATTAAGTCGATTCTTTGCCTTTCATAATAGAAAGCTAATTTTCATTTGAAGTAAAATGCTTTCAAAAATTCTGAGTGCGTCCAGAAAGAAGTCAAAATTAAAAGTTAAATGCTGAAAATGAGGATGATATTAGAACTCTTAAAAGTAACACTGAAAGCTAAAAGACAACTGATATAATTTGTGAAATTTTAAAACCAGACTAATGATAAAACGTTCTATTTATAAATATGTGGTTCAAAATTAAAAAGATATATTAAGTAATTTGAAAATGAATTTTGGGGAGAAACAGTAAACAGGAATGGGGAGAACTGGTAAGAAGGAATGCTGTTTGTCGTTACATGCCTCATAGTGGTACATACTATGTACACCAGTTATTCCACTTAATGTAATTTAAGCAATATAGATATGTTAATTGTAGTATATTTCATTTAAAGGTCTTTTAAAATATGTAATCAAACCAAAGGGTAGTCCGTTCTCCAATAGTATTCAAGGCAGACTGTTTTTACAGATTAATATTTAATTGTTTGATAATTTAGGACTGAGTGTAAACCAAGACTATGGATCTAAAATACCCTGTTTTCGGATTTCCTGCTGTGCCTCAGCAGGTTAAGGATGCGACACTGTCTCTGTGAGGATGCCGGTTTAATCCCGGGCCTCGCTCAGTGGGTTAAGGATCCGGCATGACCACAAACTTCAGTGAAAATCACAGATGCTGCTCAGATCTGGTGTTGCCGTGGCTGTGGCTTTAGCTGCAGTTATGATTCAAACCCTATCCCAGGAACTTTTTATTCCCTGCACTTAAGTGTTAGTTCCATGAGTTCAGGAAACATGTCTGTGTTTGTTCATGTTACATTTCAGATCCCTAGAAAATGCTTGCCACTTAATAGGCAGTCGACATGTATTAGAAATGAAAAAAATTGAATGCTTGAGTTACACAAAATTATACAATTCTAAAAGCCTTAAAACTGGAAGAAAAATGATTATAACAAATTGCAGTTGTCAAATATCTGTGATTTTTAAGAACAATACTCTGAAAACTTTTGATTTCACAAAGATAAATGGAATGGAATTTAAATTACTTGACTAAAAGAACAAGGTTGATATCACCAGCACCATCTTTAATTGTCTGAATAATAAAGTACACAGCACAATTACAATGTTTTCATCAATACCAACAAATTAGTATTGCTTGAATAAATTCCAACCCAGGAGGACAATAAAGCGTTTTCCAGGTATCTCACTGAATGCTCACCATTCACTGTATTTTTATAAGAAAAAGAAATAAATAAAACTACATGGTACGGTGAAAAGAAAAATGACCTATTAGCCAAAGAACCTAAAACTTAATATAAGTTCTACCTCTAACTAATCGTTTGCCACTGAGCAAGTTTCTTCACTTTTCTGGTAATTAGTTTATAAAGTAAAGAAGTTTATGATTTCTACATTCTGCTAACTCCAACAGTGTTCAAATAAATGATTATTCTCATGCTGATGCCAGGAACTCGATGGAGGGGGCTGACCCTCTAGAGTTCTACTGTACCAATTGCTTAGAAATTGCTTAATCATACAAATGGCCTATGCTACAGTATTGCAATAAGATGAAATTTCAGAGCATGTGTTGCTGTTTAATTTCAGTTCAGTTACACATGATGTAACCAAGGGGAATTGTCCCATTGACCAAAATAATACCTTTTATTCCTCCTGACTTGAGTCTGGTAAAATGATTTTATACTTTATTCTGAAACTTCAGTAAGATAGCATTGTGGTTTCACCCTTTGATATTCCCTCCACTCCAGATATCCTGCAACGATAGATAAAACATCAAAAGAGAAGCTTCCCCCCCCCCAAAAAAAGCAATATTCAAACACAAGATAAAGATGTCTGTTAGCCATAAATAAAACAGAAACAAATTAAGTAAGTTTGAAGCCATGAGCATGCTGGGCTCCAGATATGAAGGCATGTTAAAGCAACCTGGAGTTTTTATTGCCCAGGAAAATCATAAAAGTCAGAAGACAGAATTGCCTAATGTAACAGAGGACTAGATACAAGCTTTGGAAAGCTGCATATTGAAGGAAGTAGAAAAATGCAATCTCAAACCAGATAGTGGGTGAGGATATCCTCTGACTTAGTGACAGTAAACGAATTATATTTCAAATCACATTGGTTCAGGTTCCTGTTCAGAACTGAGCAATTTTCTGGGAGCTCTGGGCAACTGGAAACCTTCTAGAAAGACAAGTAACAAAATTAAATTTGGTAGAAACACTGATTTCAAATGAAACTTGGAAATGGCTTTAAATATGTTTATGGTCCTCAGAAAGGTAAATCAAGGAATAACATAAGAGCAAAAACATATGAAGTCAAAATAAAAGTAAATGAAGAACAAGAAAAATTAAAAATATAATCTATTAGAAATTCTGAATAAGAAGATATTTCATTAAGAAAGGCTAAATTGGTATTATTAATTTTGTACTAGATATGCTGAAGAGAGAATTGGTTAAGTTGAATCTCTATTTTTTGACAGAGTTTGAAAGGTTGAAAATAAAGTGAGGTCTCCTCTACTTTTGGTGTTAGCTTCTTAAGATCAGAAAATATTCACTCATTCATAAAACAAGTAGTTATTGGGCATATTTTTTGCTTAGCTACCTCAAAACGAACTTTTTCAAACAGCTTCACTTTACCTTATGTGTTATCAAGAGCTGAATGCTAGAGGCATAATTTCCTTCATTAAGTAACCTCATTAAAATACAGTTGACGGAAATATCTTTTACTTTTCTATTGCATTAAGTTTATCTTACAATTCAAAAATATGAAGTATTTCTCAATGTATTGAGAGATATTTTCCTGATGTAAAATTCTCAATATCTTAAGAAAGATTGATTACTTCTAAATGAATCTATTTATTTCCCAAATATTTTACTTTTCGATTTTATCTGCAGACTAGCTGACTATAAGCCTCCATCAAAGTGTAAATTCCTTGAGCACAGTATTTTGTCTATTTTGTTCAAGCACCTAGAACAGTACTCAGGTCATAGTAAACTCAATATATATTTGTTGAAAATTAAATGATTCTCACATAATACCTTGGTTTTAGAATACAACAAGTCAAATAGGTGATGTTTTTAATATAAATCCCATTACTTTATCTTATGTTTCTCCTTCTTAAGAATTTAATCTATAACCAATTTGGATTATTTGGGGAGAAGAAACTGTCTCAAGAGAACTTAAATAAGAAGAGGAATTTATTCTAAGGGACGAGAGAGAGATGCACAGAAACTCCAGACTAAGAGTCAAGGACACAGTGAGACGCTATCAGGCACCTGTCTATTCCTCCAAAGCATTCATCTCATTCTTTGCCCCTATCTGCCCTCCAGTTTTCTCAACTCTCTATACGCCACGGTGGAAAATGAGACTTCACAATTTGTTTTAGTACATTCTAGATTCCAGCCACTAAAACTGGAAGAGCACGATAAAATATCCAGATCTCCATAGACAGGTTCATTGTTCCAGCTTGAGTAGACATTCCCCCTAAACCAGTCAGCTATGGCCACAGAGACCAGCAGCATGAGGTTGTCTTAGAATTTACCAGTGCTTGCTCAGACACCATAGTCAAAAAGAGCTCCTGAGGAAAGTTAAGGAGGTTTGGTATAGAAAAATAAAACTGAAAGACCTTCCAGATATAGCATCAAAAGTTTTCTACTAAAGAAAGATAAAGGACCTGACAATGAAATGGCCATTAATCCAGCCCCAGGCAGTGGGAACATATGTACATTGACGAGACCTTGGTGCACACATTTCTCATGGAAGTCAGATGACTGGGCTACTGCTAAGGACATTTCTCAGTGTTAACATTTGGTGGCTGCTGTGGCTGATGAGTGTGTGTGTGTGTGTGTGTGTGTGTGTGTGTGTGTGTGTGTGTGTGTTCAGGGAGGAAGTTTTCTTTTGCGCAAAGAAGTCAAATTGGCATATGAATCAAATTCTTAAGAATTTCAAAGAAAAGGAAATTTTCTTCTGCTCTTCTAGGATCTTCTGCATGGTCTAAGAATTAAATTGACGTGAGAGAGAGTAACAGGAAAATATTAAACAAAAGTTTAATAACACGTATACAGGGGACATTTCAGGGAAACTGAGTAACTTGCCAAATGACTGAAACACTCACCTAAAATACGGTTTCAGTTAAAGGCAAGAGAGGACATTGGGGTTAGTGGTTTGGGACTTCGAAAGGGGGGGAGGCAACTGAAGGTGTTTGCAAGTGTTTGGTAACAAATGTTTCCTGGGACATGCAGAGACCATGTGACAGAGAAGATTTTAACAAACACGGTTTGCTAGGTTTCTACACACCTAGCTCATACTACAGTTACCTATGGATACCTCTCTTTCTGGAAGAGTCTCCCCATCTATGTTCTTCAGGCAGTTGGGGGGAGGGTCAAAGTTTCTTCCTGAGTCTCTTGGGCCTTGATTGTTTTCAGCTCAAAATAATCTGCATGCCAAAGAGACTCATTTGGGTGTTGATAAATTTTGTTCTCCCACGGTATATATGTGTGTATATATATACATACACACATGTGCAGGTACACATATAAATATATACATATATATATATATATCTTACAAAAACATAGATATTCACATGTAATAATAAATATATATACATATACATGAATATATAGAGCCATAAAAATATAAAAATAACTCTAGGAGTTCCCTGGTGTCTCAGGAGGCTGGGGACCCAGGGTTGTCCCTGACGTGGCTTTGGTCACTGCTGTGGCACAGGTTTGACCCCTGGCCCAGGAACTTTAGCATGCCTTGGGCATGGCCAAAAAACTAGACAAAAACTGCATTTAATAAATTACCATGAAAACTAAATAAAATAATGCAAAAATGTAGAAATAACTCCAAACAATGAGATTATCTAATGCACACAGTTTAAACATGAAAACTAAATTTTAATTGATTTAACAAAAACAGAAGAAATTACTAGTCTTTACAGATATATATATATATATACACGCATACATATTTCATTAAAAACACATGATTTTATAAATTTGAGAATTTTTCAGGAAAAAAGGATGTCTAAAATACTGATATTAGAACAATAATGGCATTTAGAAAATACTTTTCCGTTTTGGACATCTTTGATTGTCTTTCTTTGGTGAGAGAGGAACTGATTAGCATTTTTTTTTTGTCTTTTTGCCTTATCTAGGGCCGCACCCAGGCTAGCCTCGGATCCCAGGCTAGGGGTCTGTTCGGAGCTGTAGCTGCCAGCCTTCGCCACAGCCACAGCAACGCAGGATCCAAGCCGCATCTGCAGCCTACACCACAGCTCATGGCAACACCGGATCCTTAAGCCACTGAGCAAGGCCAGGGATTGAACCAGCAACCTCATGGTTCTTAGTCGGATTCGTTAACCACTGAGCCACGACGGCAACTCCTGATTAGCATTTTTGAATTTCTGCCCATCTCACCTCTTCCTTACTTTTTAATCTTTGGTACTTGTATTACCTTTACTTTGGATGAATGAAGGGCATTCACATTCTGATATGCTATTGTAATTTCTTTCATTATTTAGTCTTTCCTTATTTAGTTTCCATATTTTAGTGGATTAAAGACTTACTAAGAAAGTTTAAATACTTAAGCCATGTATGATAGTTGTTCCACTTAAAAAGTTTGTCTTTAGAGTTTATATCTGGCTGGATTCAGCTTTGTTTGATTTTTTTTTTTCTTTGTGCCTCAAATGACTTATGGGTAGCACATGACCTTTACTCTTTGAGAAAGCCTGTCTGTGGTGTTTACTCTTGAAATATAACTTGGATGAATACAATAAACTTGTGTCATACTTTTTATCCTTCAGTAATATGTAGACATTGCTCCGCTGAGGCTGTTATGGGAAAGAAATAAAGTCATCTGAATTTTCTCCCATATAGGTGATATTTATTTTGAGTAGATGAACCAAAAAATTCTCTATTTTTTGAATTCAGTAACTTATCTGAATTTATATCCCAATTTATATCATTGTGAATCAGTTTGTCTGTATATCAAGGGTCCTTTCAATTGATCAACCCAGTCTTTTCACTTCGGACAAATTTTAGTCAATTGGGTCTTTGAAAACCCTTTCCCCTATTTTGGTGTTGAATTCTCTATTTCAAGGACTTGTATTTCCAATCTGGATTGTCCTTTTCTCCATTATTGGAATGTTATTTATTGTATCCAATAGCATATTTAATCTCCTTAGCTTTTTTTTCAGTATTGATATTGTACTTTAAACTATGATGGATATTACCAGATGATACACCAAAAATACTAGAGCAAAGCACACCACTGGTCCCCAGTTGGGTTTTTGATACCGTTGACCGAATGATCAAGTCTCAGCCTTTCCCTCATCTGCCCCAAATGACTTATTTTCTGGGAGGGACAGGAAAACCTTCCTTCAATTAAATAAAAGCAAAACCAAAGAAACAAAAATTGGTTTGGGTACTTTGATTCACTATAAAATGGGAAATTATGGGCCTTTACCACTCTCTTGTACCGTCAAAGCCAGGGAATTCCTGCTTCCCTTTAAATTAGTTCCCTATTTCGATGTCAGTGCCAGCATGACACACTCACCATACAGTTAAGTCAGCTGAATAAAATCTAATGAAAGTCAAACAATGTCACAACCAGAGCACTTGCCTCTCTGAATATCTGGGAGGAATAAGAGGGCACCGTCAACATATGGAAGGGGTCCAGAATCACATGGCTGAAGGCACCAGGAAAAACATCTCACGCTCTTCACCGTTTGGCTTGGGCCGTATTTTCTGATGACCATGGCTTATCTATTAATACCATGAGCTGCAGTAACAGAGATGCCAGGATCATTATCTCTTCCGGCTTTATTACAATTCTTATCTAAAATTCCAAAGATGTCTAGGGTAATAAATCAGACCAGTTTTTACATCAAAACTTAAAAGCACTGCAGGGAGAAATTTTTCCAGTGCCTTGAACTATTATGTTTAGATCTCACGTCTGAAATAGATAAGAGGTCAAGCAGGGAACACGTTGCAGGAACAGCTGCTCTGCTTGGCCAGGATTCCTTAATGCCTGAGGTGACCAAGAGGCCTGGGGTCAGTCTCCTTTTATACTTGTGCCTGACCTTTCAGGATATCTGTCTTCCTTCTTCTTTGACTGGCTGGGCTTAGCTGGCTGAGGCATTAAACACAACCTGTTCACATCATCCTCCAACAGGTCATCATTCAAACCCCTGCCCTGAGAAATGCTCGCTAGTCCTCTGCCTTAACCCTGATAAGAAGGATTTTCCGAAGTTTAATTGCTCTTCAAAAGAAGGTTTCTGTGTCTCATATTATCTAATGTCAACACTGCTCTAGAATTAGCAGACAGAGGGAAAAGAAGTAAAATCAGAATCACAAAAACCCTGATTTTGCCCATCACCCAGTCTCCTTACTCACCTGTCTGATAGTCTTCACTGTTTTTGGTATATTTTTTTTCAACATCTTGACTCCTATCATTCTGGTATCATTGGAATAAGTGTTATATGCTGAGAGCTCTATAAGTTTGTTCTTAATTACTACTTCCTCCCCAGACAAGAGGTGGGGCAGAAGCAATAGTTATGAGAGGGGAGAACACATATCAGAAAGATGTTGTAGAATCTAAAAGCATTTGTACTTGAGAGAGGTGATGGGGAAAAAAGCTTAGGGGACAGCAAAGATCACTTATCTCTAAGTGAAAAGGAAAAAAAAAATCTGGCAGAAGAGTGTGAAAGGGAGAATTTAAGTTCAATTTTGTATGAGTTTCAGGTACCTGGGGAACATCCCAGTAGAATTGTTCACTTGCAGTTTCATAGGTTGAAGTCTTAACTCCCAATACCTTAGAATACAAATGTATTTGTAAATAACATCTTTTCAGATGTAATTAGTTAAGATGAGGTCATACTGGTGTAGAAGGGTCCCTCAATCCACCAGGACTAATGTCCTTACAAAGGGGTGAAATTTGGATACAGTCACATGCATGAGAATTTCATGTGAAGACAAAGGCAGAGATTGGGTGATGCTTCTACATGCCAAGGAACACCAAAGATTGCTAGAAAACCACCAGAAGTTAGCAAAGAGACATGGAACAAATTCTCCATCACAGCCTCTGGAAGAAACCAACCTTTCTGACACTTTGATATTGAAGTTATAGTTTCCAGAGCTGAGAGATAATAAATTTCTATTGTTTAAGCCATTCAGTTTGTTGTTCTTTGTTATGGCAGCCATAACAAACTTATACACTCCCCACCTCACCCTTACCTCCACTTTGAAATCATTGGTAATAAAAATGGGCTAATACTCAAAAGCCATGATACCTTCGTTTGCCATGGCGCCCCTCTGCCCCTAGAACCATGCATGGTACATAACAGGTAGTCAGTAACTTTTTTTTTTTCAGCGATTGGTTCAATTTATTCAGCACTTTGTGCCAGCCACCATACATATATTGTTTTTAACTCCCTCAGCACTTATGCAGGTTAGGCACTGTTAACCTCACCCTTATAACTATAGAAACTGATTCAGGGAAAAATGACATATAGAAACTGATTCAGGGAAAAATGACATATCAGGCAAAATGAGCATAGACTTTAGAGTCAAAACACTCTCCCATCCCTGTCACTCAGCCACGCATACCTTTAAGCAATGGGTTTAACCTGTGTGAGCTTTATTTTCTTCATCTGTAAAACAGAGATACTAAAATATACTTCAAAAGAAAATCATGAGGATGGACAGAGATGCCATATGAGAAGCCACATGGAGCAGACAATACACAGAATTAGACTTCTTTGTTATCAGTGTAGTAAGAACACTTAACATGAGTGCTACTCTCTTAAATTCTTCAGGGTACCATAGAGTAGTGTTAACTGCAGGCATGATTTTGTACAGCAGATCTCTAGAACTCTTTCATCTTACACAACTAAAACTTTGTATATGTTGAGCAATAATTGTCCATTCCCTCCCCCCGCCCCCTGCCAGCTCCTGGAAATGGTCATTCTACTCCCTGCTTTTCTGAGTTTAACTATTTTAGAGACCTCGTTTAAGTGAAATTATGCAGTATTTGTCTTTCTACAATTGCTTTATTTCCTTTAGCATCATGTCCTCCATGCCCATCCACGTTGTTACAAATGGCAGTATTTCCTCCATTTTTAAAGCTAATAGTCCATTGTATATATAGACTACATTTTTGTTTATTACCCATTTTAATAAACAGCTGAGTCAAACTAAAGTTCTGATCTATTGACTGCAAGCCTGAAGTATTCCCTTTGGACAAAGCCACAAGGCTAAATGTACTTTGTCTCTTCTTGATCAAATGAACAACCTGTAGCAGTTAAAACCCCCTATGTATTGATGAGGACAAGCTTTCTACTTTCTTTCTGGAGGACTTCACATGACTGAGACTTTTTTGTTGTTTGAAGCTGAGAGTTCCGGCCTGGGAGGAATATGCAATGGAAAATAAAATGAGTATCAACGGCTGGAGGGAACCAAGTGACCAACACCCAAGTTTGGCAAACTGTAATGAATGGGTTCCGGTTTGGAGGATCCACAGAGGTCCACTTCTTTGAAGAGGCAGCTTAGCCAAAAGCACAGAGCCTTCAACTATCTCCAAAAGTTTTGTTCCAAGAATTCCTGAAATGGGAGGAGGAAATTTATTGGCATGTGGGTGGCTTCATACCACCAAACAAGTATAATCTTTTCAATTCTGCCTGTTTGTTTTTATGCCAAGAAGCACCCGTTGAAATACATTAATGATCAGTCATCACCCAGTGTCCTTCTCTACCTTATTGCCAAAAATTCTCTCATAAAAGATGACTAAGACCAATATTCTAGCTCTTGGATGCAAATGGGTTCAGACTAAGATAGTCATGAGTCACAGTCAAGTTCAGCAGGTCAGGAGAATACAGCCTGCCATATCTATTTGTTTAAATCAGGCATGACATTTGAAATCCAAAACATGTTGAATAATTTTCTCTGAAAATTTTGAGCTAATGCACATGTCAGGAGGGTTCATTGAACAGGTAAAGTACTGAATCTCGTCTCTTCCTTTGATCTCTAACATGTGGTAACGCCCAAGGAGGGTAGTATATAAGCTCAGCATATGCTATGATGCTGCTTGAATTAAAAGAAAATAAAAGGTCAGAGTATACTTACAGGATGCTTTGTTTCCTTGCACAACAAGAAATGAAAATCTCTTTTCAAATACTTGTGTTTCATGCAGGACCCCCAAAAAAGAGCTCCCCAGAACACTTCAGAAAAATGAGAGTGGAGAACCTGCTGTTCATCAATGCTTTCTCCTCGAATGTGAAAAAATGTGCATCATTCTCTCTTCCTTTCTACACTTTGCCTTCCTCCTCCCTGCATTTTGATGAGGCCCACTGTTACTATTTCCATTATCCTGATTTTAGGATTTCACAGGTGGAAGATGTATGGCTGTACAATACTGGCCTCCTTGCTTCGTGACAGATAACTGAGTTTTAATGAACTCCACAAAGAAAATGTCCTTTGAGTTTTAACAAATATTTCATGCAAAATTACTACCACCTTGCTGATGCTGAGAAGAAATGCTATAACAGCACTACAGTTAGTGCTCCTTCTGGATCTAGACTCCTGAAATGAAAATATAGATAATTGACAAGTTTAAATGTGGAAAAAAAAATTCAGCAGTGAGGGAACATCTGCAGAGTGTTATATGCTAGGGGAGGCTCCCACCTGGGAAATGAAGATAGAAGCTAAATCATGTATATCTAGAGAAGTTTCATTTTAAAAATGGCTGTCTCTGCCGCTCTCTGTGTGTGTGCCTGCATTTGTATAATTCTGGCATTTATTCTTATAAATAGCAAGTCAGGTTTTTCAGTGTTATAAAATCAGCAGCAATGAGGAATAATATATTCATTTGTTCAACTCTTAACTGGTATGTCCCAGCCTTCACTAACTTTTGAGAAAAAATTAGTCTACATTTTAATCTCCCCAATATTGTATCTGACCCTCCAAATGCTCATGCAAGAAAATCCAGTCTTTAACCCAGATTCTCTTCTTTATTCTTTTTCGTTTTTTTCTTCTTTGGCCACCCTGTGGCATTTGGGGTTCCCAGGCCAGGGATCAGATCTGATCTGCAGTTGTGACCTGTGCTGCAGCTGTGGCAACACTGGATCTTTAACCCACTGTCCCGGGCTGGGAATTGAACCTGTGTCCCAGCGCTTCAGAGAGGCCACAGATCCTGTTGAGCCATAGCACGAACGCCAAGATTCTCTTCTTCAAATAGTTCCCAGCTGTCTAGAGTGCTCACAAGTGCCTGAGAATCATTCCTGGTCAGCCTTTCAGCCCACCAGGGACCATATGCCTTGTCCTTCACATTTCCCTTAAAGCCAGTTTTGGCGACCAATGGCCACCACGATAGCCATAAGGAAATATGATTCTTCCATGGTCACTAATGAGGAACTTACTCCCCCCAAGAATCCAAGAAACAGGCATGGATGGGAAATGGAGTGGAGAACAGAGGAACTGGAGGAGAGGAGCCCATGATAAATTCTCATCTGTCACCAGCATGTGGTAGGCAAAATAATCCTCAAAATTGTCTAGATTTAATCCCTGGAACCCATAAATTAGTTACCTTACCAGGAAAAGTGGACTTAGCAAATGTGATTAAGTTTAAGGACCTTGAGATGGGTGGATGACCCGGGAGCTAATCTAATCATGTGAGTCCTTCAAAGCAGAACGCCTTTCTCAGCCAAGGTCAGAGTCAAAGGGAGATGTAACAAAGGAAGAAGGATCAAAGGATGCAATGTTGCTGGCTTTGAAGATAGAAGAAGGCCATGAGCCAAAATGTGCAGACACTTGCAGAAGCTGGAAAAGGCAAGCAGACAGATTCTTCTCCAGAGAGGAATGCCGATGCCTTGATTTTTTCACTCAGTGAGACCCGTGTTTAATGTCTGACCTACAGAATTGTAAGAAAATTCATTTGTGCTACTATGTAAGCCTCTAACTTTTTGATAATTTGTTGTGGTGGCAACAGAAAATGAGCACAGGGATATGGTGATTTAGCAGTTTTGTTACCAAGCAGGGCTCTTGGACTCTTTAATCAATAGACATTGCAAAGAGGCCAGACAATAAATTTAGTCACAGCTTAACTGGGAGTCGTGCTGTAGCACAAGGGAGGGAAAACAAGTAACAGATGCCCTTGCTTGCTCCCTGAAGGGTGTGAGCTGGTCCCTTATATGGGGTGAGGGAAGGGGAGGGTCCAGGGATCAGGCCAGAGAGTTGGCTTAGGTTGGCACAGGGAGAGTTTGCTCCCAGCACCTCAAAAGTGGCAATTAGATTTTTTGGTCTTCCTGCACCTTGTTGATAATTTGCCCCAACTCTGCATGCATGCACTTTTTTTTTTTCCTTAAAAAATAATTAAAATATAGTTGATTATCCATGACGTGTCAATTTCTGCTGTACACTTTAAAAAAATTATTAAAGTATAGTTGATTTGTAATGTTGGCATGCAGTTATTTCTTAGTCCCTTATAGTTACTTTGTAGTCTGTCACTGGAGGAGATGTTTGCCCAGGTGCAAGCACTGCCGCAAGGTGTCCCAAGTCCCAGCCTATCTCCAAGTGACTCTTTTCTTCTGTCATTTTCACACTATCATTCTGCCTCCTGCTGACACCCAGCCCACTGTGACTTTGCACAGAGGAGGGGAGGCTCTTTTTCCCATCTTTTGTGCTCAGAGAGAGGAAGCCATCAGCCAGCATGTGACAACACATGTGGCATTTGGAAATTCCCAGGCTAGGAGTAGGAGTCGAATTGGAGCTACAGCTGCCAGCCTATGTGCCACAGCCACAGCAACCTGGGATCTGATCCGAGTCTGCAAACTATACCACAGCTCAGAGCAATACTGGATCCTTAATGCATTGAGCAAGGCCAGGGATCAAACCCATATCCTCATGGACACTAGCCGGGTTCTTTACTGCTGAGCCACAATAGGAACTCCTCATACTAATGTTTAACCACGTTCTCAACCCTGGTTCTTATAACGCATTTCTATTATCCTTTCTACCCTTTCATTCCTTGTGAACTGGTTCTCCAAAGTTAGGATAGCATCTATTTAGACAAGCATCTTGTTTAGGATCATGGCCCTTACAAAAAAAATTGTAATAATAATAAATCTTAAACTTATATCCAAGCAAATGGAGTTCTCTTAATCAGTACATAGAACACCTGCCTCACAGATTCTTGCCAGAGACTACAACCTTAATCTTCTGGAGTTCAAACCTTATTAGAAGCCAGGCCAGTTGAAATATATTTATGGAAAAAATTTATATGTATCTGTCCATTGGCTACCAGGGAAATGCAGATTTAAGTAGCATTGTTTTATCATTAAGGGACAATGAAAGAAGCAGCTCCATGAAATTTTTATTTAACCTCGTGTCAGATGTTGTGAAAAACAGTCTTATTTATTAGACCCCAGAAGAGAAATTTCAGGATCTGGAAATGCTGTGCTCCTTCTGAATATTACTTAGTTTTTCTCTTTTGGCAACTCTAAATCTTGTAAAAAAAAAAAAAACTATATTTCCCACCCTGCATTGGCCTTTAAGGAAATTTTAAATCAAATTTTTAGGCATATTTCAGGATCATGTCATATGTTTGGCTGTGTGCTTTTGTCACAGCAGGATTTTTTCAGTTGTCTTCTTCACCTTTTCCCCTTTATCTTGCCTACATCACTTATTTATCTCAGTCTTTTAATTGTATGCATTTTGTCATCTTTAAAACATTTATGGAACCTGACGGTAAAAAGAAATAAGATGAATTTCTGATTTTGTAAAGCCAATTTAATAATCAAATCTTGTAGCTGTTTATATCTCTGTCTTAATACTAAAATAAACCTCGAGTAATTCTGAAATCATGTGATTTCTAGTTTGGGCTTATCCTTTACAAATGTCCAGTGATCCAGCTGAGCTAAATAAGAGCTTTAGGGAAAATTCCTCAAAATAAAGATTGCTGGAGAGAATAGAACTATCAGATATGGTCCAGGTTATGGTTAAAAATGATTTAGTATAACCTTAGATTCCACAAGTGTGGGTAGGAGGGTAGAGGTTTTATTTTGAACTGGCATTATAGATATAGTCTTTAGCGGTAGTTACATTTGAGCCAAATCCCAGATCCCCTCCTTACTGCCTGCATAAGTTATAATCGACTTTCTCCTTGAGTTTAGTTTTCACTGTTAAAAAATCCCTACTTCCTTAGATGATTAAATGAACTAATGCATAGAAAGCATTTAGTACAGGGCCTATCATAGAGTAAGTCAGCAGATGGAAGCAATTATTGCTATTATCATAGACATGATGGTTATCTCAAAATAATAAATATTAGCCATTACTGTTATTACTATTTTATCTCAGAACATAAGAGTGGTCTACATGAACACCTGCAATCAAGGATAGGACTTTGTTCAGAGATAGCAATGGATCTACTCTAATGATCACCTAAGTACTTGATAGAAAATCCAACATTTTCATGTCATTATATTAAAGAAGCAAAAATTTTTTTAGGGCAAGTTTCTATCCTGATGGACTTCTAAGGACACATCCAAATGTGTCCAAATATATGCATCCAAATGTGTCCAAATATACGCATCCAAATGTGTACACATTTATGCAACCAAATGTGTCCAAATATATGCATCCAAATGTATACAAATGTATGCATTTGGATGCATCCTTAGAAACCCGTCAAGATTAATGAGCTTCCAAGTGAACCCCCTATAACTAAGTGATTTCACTTGTTGGATGGTGTTATGGAGTTCATCTGTCTGGTTGCCAAAGCAGTTGTGCCAAAAATGATTTTAATTTTGGCACATATCATATACTTAAACCTCCTTCCTAATTATTAGCCATCAACTAATTAAACTGTTTCTGGAGAACAATAGAGGAACATCGATAAAGAACATTGTGTTTTTCAGTTTAGCAATCTATTTACTTAACTGTTCATCTACATAAAGTTTTTGGGGTTTTTTTTGTTTTTTTTTCCTTAAATGAAAAACAAGTGAGAAATTATGAGTCAGATTTTTAGTTAAGGAATATATTTTCCCAAAGAAGTAAGAGTTCCAAAATATCACAGGTCAGCTATGCCACATGTAAAAATATTCTGACACCTTAGTGTTCTTAGGACAAATGTCATTTCCTAAAACCTTTGGGATTTGAATGCAAACAGTGTTCATTCAAAGATATGAATTTCAGCTTAGATGACACATCTATTTTTATACTTATGATTTTTATACCTAATTGGTCGTTTCATTCACAGTAGGGTCTATTCCTTCCCGTTCTGTTCATTTTGGAATGGCCAGTGCCTAGAATGGGACTGATACATGGTAGGTTGAATGAATGAATGAATATGTACGTTAACATTTCAGCCTGGGAAAGCAATAAATAATATCTATAATCACAGTTTTGATAACAATAATTTTCAGTAGTATGTGATGAGGATCCCTCTGTGAACAGTTAAACACCAAAATTAGATGTAATGCTGTATTACTCATTTCTATCTTTTACAATATTCTATCTGATAAAATGCCATTGTCAGTGATATCCATGTTTCCAGAGTTGCAGGCATCATGAACTTGGCATATCTAGAACACATTTTTACTTAACAAATCTAAAAAAATTCCATTTTAGACTTAAAGGGATAAACTTCTAATAAATCACCCTTCTTATTTAGTTAAGTTTAATGTCACCATCACCCAGATATTTGTTTTTGAATCCCTGTTTTCTGAACCTTAAAATAGTTTAGTACCTTCCTAGATTTTTGAAAGTCTATATGGATTTAAGTAATTCTAATGATTTGAATTCATTCTGCAAACATTTCCCAGCCTATGACTTAAAGAAATGTTTAATATGTCATTTTTAAAGACATGCTATTAACTAAGCTAAAATATTCTCCACACACTTCATTATGTACAAAAGCTACAAAAGTGTTCTGAATAAAAATGACTTAAGATTTAGTAATATATTATATTTACATATTTCTTTAATAGATTTACATGTAACTATCAAATAATTGTTCTGGTTATGCTTAGAATTTAAAATCCTACTTGCCTTTCAGATAATACAAAGTAATTTCAAAGATAATTTTCTGAGTATTTGTCTCATCTGATTATATGCATCATGGTGACATTTGAAGAATATTAGTCGTATGTTGAAAGAGTGAAAAATAGATTCTTTTTCACTCCAGGTAGTTCTGAAAAATTCTGAATAATTATTGAAAAGAATGGGGTTTTTTTCCTCAAATTTTTCACACAAGATATTCAATGTTTTCTTTCCAGTCAAGATGATAAACGTAACACCATCGGCAGCTCTAGAAAAGCATCATTGTTTTTACAGATGTTTCATATAAATTCCGCTTTAAAAAAATTATGATAGCTGTTGATGCTAACAAAGCCTTGCCTTTGCCCAAGGCAAAACCACGAGCGTCTCCGGCTTTCTGAAATGCCAACCAACACCCACAAAATAAGTTATGTTGGAATTCCAAGTATTCCAGGTGGTACCCTGAGAATAAGTGCCAACATGGCAAGAACAGAATCTGTAGAACTCTTTCCATCTTCATAAGGATCATAAATCACTGTTTGATTTACCCATAAAGATAAGCATGAGAGAAGCATCTGAGTCCCCATTTGTGTCTGAGTCTATGGGTCTCCAAATCACCAAATGCTGGAAGGTGATTTGTTTTCTTTATTTATCGCTGCAGACTTCTGTGATTGCACACCACTTCTGCCTATGACAGATGTGCTGCAGTAGCAGCTTGCAACCTGGTTTTTGAAAGATAAGTATCTGTTTGTACAGAGTTAGATTCACTAAGAGACAGAAATTAAAAAGGCTTTATGAAAAAAAAAACCCTACCTATGTGACAAAATTTAATAAAGGTAGATGTGGCAATAATCTTTTCTGTAAAGCCTCTGAGAAAACAATTCTTGTCTCCCCCAAGCTAGGTATTTTGTTACCATTCCTAGAATATTGGTTAATCACAGGGTGATTATAGAACTTCCTTTGGAGTAGAACAAAAGCAAATCCCAGGAGCTTAAATGTCTAGCTACATTTTAAAAAGAAATACTTAAGTAAACTTTCTCAATATAGCATTAAATATTCAAAATTATGTAAGAAGTAATCGTAGCTTTACAAATGATATAGATTTTTTTTTTTTTTTTTGTCTTTTTAGAGCCTCACCTGTGGCATGTGGAAGTTCACGGGCTAGGGGTGAAATCAGAGCTACAACTGCCGGCCTACGCTCCACCCCAGCAACGCAGGCTCCAAGCCACATCTGCAACCTACACCACAGCTCACAGCAATGCCGGATCCTTAACCCACTGAGTGAGGCCAGGGATCAAACACACAACCTCATGGTTTCTAGTCGGATTCATTTCCGTTGCACCACGATGGGAACTCCAACAATTGATATAAATTTCATTACAAAGTTTTCTTAAGGCCATGTCATCTGATGGTTCTACTAACTTATAATTAAGCTTTGTCCCTCAAAAATTCTCATTTTGGCATTATGATGTATGGGAACATCTCTTTCCCTGTATATATTTTTTCCAACTTTCTTTTTTTAATTACTCAATGAATTTTATTACATTTGTAGTTGTACAATGATCATCACAACCCAGTTTTATAGCATTTCCATCCCAAACTCCCAGCGCATCCCCCACCTCGTAACCTGCATATTTTCTTTATTATTTCTGAAATTAAAATTTGGAGACCAGGAGTTCCCGTCGTGGCTAAGTGGTTAACGAATCCAACTAGGAACCATGAGGTTGTGAGTTCGATCCCTGGCCTCGCTCAGTGGGTTAAGGATCCCACGTTGCCGTGAGCTGTGGTGTAGTTTGCAGACGCGGGTCAGAAAACCCGCGTTGCTGTGGCCGTGACATAGGTCCATGGGTACGGAACACTGGCCTGGGAACCGCCATATGCTGCAAGTGAGGCTCTAGAAAAAGGCAAAAAGACCAAAAAAAAAAATTTGGAGACCAGCTTATATGATTCTGTGTATATTTTTACGCTATTAACTAGATATAACGTTGATATAGAAGAACAGTTCTGATAAAGGAAAGAACTATTTCTTCTACAACATGCACTTCCTGCTTTAGACCAACTAATAGTGAATCTTTCCTCTCTTCCATGTGTTGATGTTATCCTCTGCCTTGATGGCCTTGTCCCACATGTGCACCATGGCATTTTCTGGTGAAGTGTTCTTAGTCATTAGTGGCATGTGAATTTTCTTTGGATTAATGACGCAAATGGAACTTAATTCTTTTATAATAGTCTCCCACCCCCAATTTAATTTGCTAATGAGAATAGTAACTCAATGATCTTCATTATGCTCATTATCACTGCCACTGCAGAACACTAGCAGTACACTGGCAGCAAACCAATGAAAGACCGTAACATGACATCATGATTTCTAGCATAAATCTATCAGATCATCAGAGGTTGGAAAGGAATGGAGACCCTTCTTGGAAGACGTTCAAAACCCAATCACGATTAGTAATGCTCTGATTTACAGCATCTCCTGCCTGTTTGCTCTCTCATTTAAATGACCTATGCTTCCTTTCCAAGGTCAATGCTGGAAAGATTTCAAATACAGATGACATTCAACAGGAAGGAAGACATAAACAAAACTCAAATGGGCTCCTTAATGCCCAAGCACATGAGTCAGAGTTCATCGGGTTATTTAATCCAGCCATGTAACCTGGTTTATGCCTAAGGTCTGAGCCTAAATAAAATTGGACAGTGGCTCTAAAACAGCTTCTTCCTTCATTCCCTGGAATGTGAAAGTCAATTCCAACTCAAGGACTTTGAACCCACTGTTCTCTTGGCCTGGAATGCTTTTCCCCCAAAACTTTGAATCATGATCCAAGTATCAACTCAAATATTAGCGTCTTTGAGAAATGTTAGCACTGCACTAACCTCCTCGTGCATTTGTCTCTGTTTTATTTTCTCCATAACATTTCTCACTATCTTAAGCATTGATTTACACAATTACCTGTTTATTATCAGTCCTCCCCTCCCCACTAGAACGTAAGTTCTTTGAAGCCAGGCACCTTTATCTTTTTTGTTCATCAGTATTTCCCCAGTGTTCTGAAGAGTGCCTGACAGGGACAAGGCACTAAATAAGTGCATGTGGAATAAATGAATGAAAAGCAATGAGTATCTAATGACAAAATATTCAGTTACTTCAAGCCTAGCACATAACTGACACTGAGTGAAGAAAAGGTGAAATTATTACCTATCCCTTTAGTTCCTAATGGGGAAAACAGCATTCCTTTAAAATAAAACATGGTAGTTAACAAAGAGATAAATTTTAGTAAAACTTATAACACAAAGATTTTGATTTTTTAATTTTTTTAATTAAAGTATAGTTGATTTACAATGTGTCAATTTCTGCTATAAGGCAAAGTGACTCAGTCACACATACATTCTTTGATTGATATATACAAGATTTCATCATGTTCTATCACAAGAGATTGCATATAGTTCCCTGTGCTATGCAGTAGGAAAGCACTTGAATTTTTACCATCCTGGGAGTTGTTGTGAGCATTTGTGATGCTGAGCTCAGCACGATACCAATAAGATGAGTCTCCTGAATTTCAGGACTAGGTTGAGTTGAGTGTATTAACAGCTTCACACAAGGATGGTCAATTTTTCACAGCAGAGTTGTTTTTCCAATTCTCTCCATGCTTGGCTTTCTAGGAAGCAGTATAGAGTGGTAGTTAGGCATATGGATACTAGAATCAGTGGTCAGGAGTATCCCTGCTCAACTAGAAAACACCTTGCATGAGTTACTTTTCCTGCCCAAATTTCTTCTACTTCATCTGTAATCATACAGTACTTACCTCCTGCCTTTAGACTGCTCAACGGGCTATAACAAAATACCGCAGGCTGCGTGGCTCAAACAAGAAATATTTATTTCTCATAGTCTCATAGTCTTAGGAAATCCGAGATCAGGATACGGGCATGTTCGTAGCCAAGGTAAGAATAACAGGTTACTAACACTTATCTTCTGGTTGTGTCCTTACATGGCAGAGAGAAAGAGTGATTGGAAGCGAGGTCTTTGGTCTGTTTTTATAAGGGCAGTAGTTCTTTAGTGAGGACCACATCCTCATGATCTCATATAAACCTAGTTACTTTCCAGAGGGCTCCCCCATACCATTGAATTGGGGGTTAGGGCTTCAACATGAGAATTTTGGAGAAACACACTCAGTCTGTAACTCTTCATGAATGTGTTGTATTACATGGTAAAGTGCATTTGAAGTGCTGTGGGCACTTTTGGTGTATAAGCACCCAAATGTGTTATCATCTCTTATGAAAACACATAAAATAGGGAGTTCCCATTGTGGCTCAGCAGGTTAAGAACTCAACATAATGCCTGTGAGAATGCAGTTCAATCCCTGCCCTTGCTCAGTGGGTTAAGGATCTGGCATTGCCATGGCTGTGGCATATGCCTGCAGTTGCAGCTCCAATTCAAGTCCTAGCCCGGGAATTCCCATATGCTGCACATGGAGCCTTAAAAAATAAAAAATAAAATAAAATATGTAGAATAACATGAATTTTATATAGGGTTCATAAATACATAGTTTCTGCAATAAAGTTTGAATAGAGATTTTAGGTTTTACATTGGGTTTTATTTCAGTTCAGGAAAAAAAAATATACTGATTACATCACTCGACTCTTTGGTTAAAATTCAGTTTATTTCATGTGCTGAAATACTGTCTTTTGGTTTACATTTCCCAGCCAAGGATGATTGGGATGTGCTCCATCCCCTACTTTAGGGTCAAACAAGAATTGTGGAATGGCAGATGATAAACACCAGCTCCGGCTGGAATCGCTTTGACTACCTGTGAGCTTAAGAGACCAAAAAGAGCTTTTAAAAATGGTGCTTGTGAAACCAGTTCACAAACGTTTGGTTAATGATCACCAGCAGAGATGATGCACAACAAAATACCCTCAGGAAGCCTGGTAATTTTTCATGGATGCTCAGGAATTGACAGGAGGAATGAACCAGACAAAATTAAGTGCAAGTGCTAAGTGATAGGCAGTGAGAATCTGGGACTTGAGGGGGAAAGTCCACACATAAATATATGTCCCAAACTAGGTGAGAAAATCAATAATTATAATAAGTCATCTATCTTCCCCTGATAGGAACAGATATGAACAGAAGAAAGTACTTCACCTCCCAAAGTCTGGGGTTTCTAGAACTAATCTTATAAATATTCAAACATTATAGACAAGGTAAAATTGAGATATGAGGACTCAAAAATGGAAAAATAGTAATGACCCCAATTTTGTAGATATAACCGGCCTCCTTATCTTCAGATTCAACTAACTGTAGATCAAAAATATTCAGGAAAAAATTTCCAGAAAGTTCCAAAATACAAAAATTGAATTTGCTGCACCCAGGCAACAATTTACATGCATACTATTTACATTGCATTATATATTATAAGCAATCTAGAGATGATTTAAATTTTGTGGGAGGATGTGTATATGTTATATGAAGAACTATGTCATTTTATATAAGGAACTTGAGTATCTGCAGATTTTAGTATCCTCAGAGGTCCAGGATTTCAAATCCCGACTTATCACTTTCTAGCTGTGTGACTTATGTAAAGTTTTCTAACCTCTCTGTTCCCATTTTTTCATACACAAAATAGTACTAATAATATGATCTACTTCAAAGAGTCATGTCGAAGTACAATAATAAAACAGCCTCCTTCACTGGTCATTAATAAAGTAAAGGATTTAGAACTGTGACTAACCTGCAGTGAAAACAATTTAAATGTTAGATTCTGATGATAATGATGATCATCATGATGATGAGTGCCTAGGGATTAATGGCATGGTTCCCCAAATTCAGACAAAACTTTGTCTTTTGCATTACCTTTGTGATTTTAAAATCCATAGTCACTCTAAACTTCAGTACCTTTATCTACTAAAAAGGAGTGATGGAAAGTACCACTTGGCATCTTGTGAGAGTTAGTGTGAGGGTGTGTGTGTGTGTGCAGTGTGAGGAATAGAAGTCTGCGAGGCCCCTTCAAATTGGAGCAAAAATACATCTACAGAGTTGATGCCACGCCTACAAGGGAACATCAGGCTTACCCAGGGCTGTTCCATTGGCGTTACAAGCTGAACTTAGGCTGAGCATAATTACAATGGGATCTATTATTCTAAAAGGATCAAAGATGAAGCTCCTGTCCTGGCTCGGCAGAAATGAACCTGACTAGTAGCCATGAGGACGCAGGTTTGATCCCTGGCCTTGCTTAGTGGGTTAATGATCCAGCATTGCCATGAGCTGTGGTGTAGGTCACAGATGCAGCTCGCATCTGGTGTTGCTGTGGCTATGGTGTAGGCTGGCAACTACAGCTCTGATTTGACCTCTAGCCTGGGAACTTCCATATGCCGTGGGTGCAGCCCTTAAAAAGACAATCAATCAATCAATCAATCAATCAATAAATAACAAAGCCATGCTGATGGAAGCTTCCTTACCTACATACAAATGTAGACTAAATTATTTGTGTGCAGATACAATACGGCATTGGTAGGTTGACCAACATCCTAGAGGACCTAGTGAGAAAATTAGCCATGACTAATTTGAGTGGAATTTCAGTGTGAAGTGTGAGCTAGAACTAGTCCTCCAGAACTTCCAGAGAGCACACCGCATTGTTCAGAACTTGTCATGATCAAGCAGAGAAGGCTCTGTTGAGGTGCCCTTTTTTTTGGGGGGGGGTCTTTTTGGAGCCACACCCACGGCATATGGAGATTCCCAGGCTAGGGTTCAATCAGTGCTATAGCCGCCAGCCTACACCACAGCTACAACAACATCAGATCCAAGTGGTGTCTGTGCAATGCCAGATCCTTAACCCACTAAGCGAGGCCAGGGATCAAACCTGAGACCTCATGGTTCCTAGTCGGATTCGTTTCCACTGCGCCATGATGGGAACTCCCTTGAGGTGCCCTTTTAAGTCATCACTTAAGTTTGCAAAATACTGAAATGGATCAAGAGGATAAATCTTCTCTTCTTGTGAAGAGGAATAGGGCTTCCCAAAGGAGCAGGAAGGGACTTTGAGAGAGTGATGTATGTTGGGAAAGGAGCAATTTAGAAAAGGAAGACAGTGATGATAAAGGAGCAGAAACATAAGACTCCTTTTTTGGAGTGACATCTTGGTCCTGATCAAGGCAGAACCTACCTAAGAAATGAGCTCTTTTCAAGCCAATAATCATATGTTGAAGTAGTTATCATGGGACAGGTATCCATACACAGAAACCACATTGTTGGGATAGCGAAATGAGGAAATCATTTATACTTCTATTACAAAGAGAATTTGGTAAGCTAAGAATACTGATAACATGGAAGAATACTTAGAAGTTTTTAGAAATGCATTAACATGGAAAAATAACATGTAAAACAGCAAAAAAATACAACCACTAAAATCATGTTTGTGAAGACTTATTGAGATGGAAAAATATTTATATACAGAAAGAGATATGTCTGCATATATATATATACAGAAAGGCAAAAACCAAAATGACATGGCAATCTCAGCTATACTTTTTTTTTTAAGCATAAGAAAAGAACCAAAGCAAAATACCTGTTAACAATGTTGCTTATGTTGCTTCTGAGTGAAGAGGTACTGATGGATCTTTCTGCTCATTTACCCTGCTGAAGCCCTGCTGGGAAAGATGCAAACTTCATAGGTGATGATGAGGGCAGAGACATAATCTGCATGGAGAGTTTCCAAGACCGCTAAGCTCAGCTATACAAAGTTACCAGGAGACTGAACATCCACAGTTTTCCCATCCATGGTGCTTCTACTGCCTCTACCTCATGTTGTTAAAGCGAAGACAACCCTTTATTCCAGAGTCAGGAGGAGAAGTAAGATGTTACTAGGATCCAAAAGCTTCTTAATAGCTTGTATATTTTTCCTATCAGACTGAGACTGATTTGTCTTTCTCCTTTTTTTTCTTAAATTAAAGTATGGTTGATTTATAGTACTGTCTCAATTTTTGCTGTACAGTAAAGAGACACAGTCATACATATATACATTATTTTCTTTTAACTGTATATATATATATATTATAGTTGATTTACAATATTCTGCCAATTTCTGCTGTACATCAAAGTGATATATATATATATATATGGCTGTGAGAAAAAAGGTTTTCCTCATGTTATCCTTCATCCTGATCCACCACAAGTGATTGAATATAGTTCCCTGCACTATACAGCAGGATCCCATTGCCCATCCACTCCACATGTAACACTTTAACCCTCATGAGTTGGCCCTTGGTTTACATCACAAACCCTTCCCAAATTCTCCCCTAAACCGGTCCCTCTTGGTGGAGCTAAATCGATTGTTGTGGCTTCACCTATAAGTACTGGAGGAATTTTGTGAAAATTAATCGCTGCGTCATATGCAAAGAGAGAAATCCTTTGCCTGGGAAATGGAATGGGATATGGTCTATTAAGCCACAGTTGCAAATTATTGGGGGTGGCAGTCAAAATGCTATTGGTTAGTTCAATCTTCTTTCCTTGATGTGTCTCTCTACAAAGTCTAGAAACCCTTGTATTTTCTCCCAAATATTTCAACTGAATTCTTTTTGCTTTATATTCATTAAAGTTGACTGCCTTTGCTATATCCAGCAATTCTTTTTATTAAACTCCCCTCAACCTCATTCACCCTCACTCAAAAGTCTTGGGTCCCCCCAGCCTCTGGAGTAGAGCAGGAAGTCAGCACACATGGCTGTATTTTTTCATTTTATGCCAAGAGCATGCTTTACTTTAATAATGAAGAAAACAGGTAATATGTAATCAAGAAAATAATCATATAGTAAATTTTTAAAAATAAATTAAGATGATTGAAGTTTTTACTCAAATTGGAAATATATATATATGAAATGAATGTATAGCATATATATATATTTCAGTTCATATATACATATATATATTTAAATGTATATAGTGAAAACCTTTTAAACACAGAATGTGAATGTGGAAAATGCCTGAATAATCAAATAGAAATTAAAGAAAACTTTCTTACTTTAAGTCACTGAATTTAGATGTCTACAGAATGTATTCTGAAGTAATCTTTTATTGATAACTTTCTACATAATTCTCAAGGCTATTAATTATAGAAAAGCAAAATTATTTTTAAGGTGCTATCAGAATCCGCTTAGCTGGTATAAAGATTTCAAAATAAGAGTCCACAGGTTTATAAGAATTATTCATCTCTGTGAAATAAACATGAGATATTCTCTCTGATGCCAATAAAATACTTATTAACAGGACTGGAAAGTAGTTTAGTTCCAAATTCAATTGGAAAAAAAGTACTGGAAAATTTTAGGATTTATTGTTATTATTGCTTTCATAGCATTTCAGAAAACAACTTTATTTTTATATCTCCCCCATGCCCTGTGATCCTATTGCCATCATAAAGTGTTACAGAAAACTTTCTTAGTATCTTATATCTCATAATGCAAACTTCAACAGAAGAAAGAATTTTGTTTGTTTTAATTTCAGAAACATTTCTATCATTTTTGGGTGGAATTTTAAAACTCTGAAAAATTCTCTAACTGAATTCTAGTTGGTCACCCTAACCTCCAGTCACATCGGCCAACACCTACTTAAGTGTCAGCTAACTTTATTTCTCAAGCATTATATGTTTTCTATTTTGGTGCTTTATATTATCTCTTCAAATGAAACTGAATTCTTTAAGAACTTTCCAGATATGTGGCTACTTCCTCTCAATTTCCTAAATATTCTGTGTACTCTAGTCCTTCCTACAGATTTTGCATTTATATTACTTTGCTAAGTAGTTATTTTCAAACTTTTGTATAGATGATGTGTCTATCTGGGAATAAATTCACTGCATTGAGGCAAATACCAGGTAACCCTTTCTATTTAACACTCTGAAAGTGCTTAGGGACACGTTAAATGAAGTTCCATAAAACAGCAATTGTACCTTGCCTATTAGGGTCTAGTTGAAAAGCTAATTACATATTCAACTGTGCTTAGTTACTGAACCTTAGAAACACCTAAATAAGTAATTTGTAGCTACCCAATGTGAAATAGCTGTCCTATTAACACTTAATTCAAAACATAGAAAAAAAAAGGCTTTTCTAAACCCAAAGATAAAATAGAAGCAAACACTTTCTTTAATGGCTAATGGAGCCCAATGCAGTTAAGCTAACAAATGCAGCACATTTTCTACTAACAGTTCTGTTTTCCTGTTAGCCAGAAAATGATACATCAAATTACAGAGATTATTGTTAAAAATTTACATACCACCTGTTTTTATTTCCATTCTCATTTTCTTTTAAACCTCTTTTTAGATCTTCAATATTTATATTAAAACATCAGTGTTTTTTTAGCTTTCAGAAACTTGAAAATAACCTACTTAAGAATCCTAATTTTTCACCTTCAGTTGTTTTTGATGGATGTTATCTGAACTCAAGAACATTCCTAATGGAGCATTATCATCTATAAAACAAGGATCCTGGTTTTTATTTGGCTTTGTTAGAAGGATTTTCAATTCATGTATCATGGCCTGAATGCAAAGTTGACTCCCCGGTCTTCACTTCTGGCCATGTAAGTGCAAAGTAGATAGCACTGTATCCACAGCAAAATCATCTTTGATGCAATAGCTCTGAATACAAAAAGGAAAAATGCAAGCAGAATGAGAAGAGAAGCAGATTATCTCAATTAATGTCTCAATTCTGCCTTTTGCCAGCCACCATCAGTGCTCCATATCTTTAGCAATAAGCTGAAATTCTCTGAATCTCAGTGTTTTTTATTTTATTTTATTTTATGTTATTTTATATTATTATTATTTTTTTTAATTCATCTTTTGTCTTTTTAGGGCCGCACTCATGGCATATGGAGGTTCCCAGGCTAGGGATCCAATCAGGGCTGAAGCCGACGGCCCACACCACAGCCACAGCAACCTGGGATCCCAGCCTCATCTGCGACCTACACCACTTCCCACAGCAACTACAGATCCTAAAACCACTGAGCAAGGCCAGGAATTGAACCCACATCCTCATGGATGCTAGTTGGATTCGCTAACCTCTGAGCCACGACGGGAACTCCTTTATTGTATTTTATAAAAGCACTATAAATATAACAGATTAGGATTTTAAAAAGAAAAAAACTGGTCCTAGGTCATCATTTGAGAAACACAATATTGCCTACTTTTCTTTCTCTTTTTAGACCCACACTCATGGCATATGGAATTTCCCTGGGCTAGGGGTCAAATTAGAGCTGCAGCTGCCAGTCTTCGCCACAGCCATAGCAACACTGGATTGCCTACTTTGGGGTTCCTGTTGCGATGCAGTGGGTTAAGAATCTGACTGCAGCAACTCGAGTTGATGCAGAGGTACCCTTCAATCTCTGGCCCGGTGCAATGGGTTAAGGACCCAGCCTTGCCGTAGCTGTGGTGTAGGTCACAGCTGCAGCTTAGATTCAGTCTCTGGCCCAAGAACTTCCACATGTCATGGGTGAGACCTAAAAAAAAAAAAATGGGGAAGATACACACACACATACACACACATACATATATACACACACACACATACATATACATGCATACACACACACACACATATATATATATACTTACATACGTATTTGCTTACTTTATTAGGTTTCTTTGAGTAACCTAGTTGTCTTTAGTCTACCCAGTAATGAACAGAGCTGAAAAAAGCGGTGCCCACAATTATATTAAACCTGAGGAAAAGAGTTCTGCAGAGACCCACAGCCCCTCTTAATGGCAGAACCAGCCATAGATTCTTAGGAGTCTGTGAGAGAAGTTGTTGAGGAAACAGGATGTTTCTGTTCCTGTCCCCTTCCCACTGGTCACTGGTGTCTACTTCCTGACCCATCTCACCCTGTATGTCAGTCAGAAAACTGAGCAGAAGTCAGTAAAATTAAGCAGGGAAGCAAAGACACTCCCACAGTCACATAGATATATACAAAGAACATACATCCTCCTTATTTTTTGAGATTCCTCTTATCTTCCTCAAAGCCCTCAAACCCTGGTTAGTAGCGAAGAAAGGCTGTATTTAATCTGTGCAGTCTTTAAATGCTGGCCTGATGCAATAATTTAAATAGCACTTTTTGGTAAAATAAGCAACCACTCAGATTTCACATTTCCTTCTCTCCAGGCAGAGGTCTGTGGCTTATGTGATCGCACAGAGAAAAAGGAAAGGAAATCTTGCATCCTTATGTTGTCCTCGATTCCTTTGGTTTCCATGGTGATGTTTTGTTCCTTTGGTTGCTGAGCATCCTGCTGGGATAAAGCAAGCAGCCTGTATAAACTCCTGGTCCACCTTTTCTTGTCGTGGTGAGGATCTGAAATTTGAACGCTGGCAAGCCTAGGCCATCTGCATTCTAGGCCTCAAGGTTTCCTTTGACCCCCATGCAGTCTGATCCCCAGCAGTTCTGAGTAAGTCAATCTTTCTGATGCCTGTAACTCACTCTTGAGGTACCCAGCTCTGTACTAATGGAATACAGAAGATAGTCTCCGTATGTGAAAGGGCTTTCAAGTCCATTGTCACATATTGCAAAATCCTGTTTAGAATATTTTACAACTGGTGGTAGCCATTTATTCGTACTCTCATGCCCACTTCATCCCTCGGAAGAAAGAGATATCATAGACTTGCTAAGGAAAATGTCAAATAGTGGAAAGGCAGAAGAGAAAAACCTACTGATATTTTACTTAAAAACAAAAATAATGGAGAGGCCTATAATAAATGCAACCTATTTTCTTTTGTTTGTTTGTTTGTTTTTATTTTTTTTTTATTTTTGCATTATAGCTGGTTTACAGATTTCTGTCAGATTTTCCAGCTGCACCATGTGGTGACCCGGTTACATGTACATATATGGATTTGTCACATGTAATTAGATATAGTTCCCCGTGCATTACAGTTGGAGCTCCTTGCTATTCCATCATTAAAGCACTAGTTATCCCCACTCCCTCCCACCCCTCCCCCACCCCTCCCCCACCCCCTTGGCAACCACAAATCTGTTCCCCAAGTTCGTGATTTTCTTTTCTGTTGAGATGTTCATTTGTGCAGTGTTTTAGACTCCAGTTATAAGCGATTTCATATGACATCTGTCTTTCTCCTTCTGACTTGCTTCACTCAGTATGAGGGTTTCTAATTCCATCCATGTTGCTGCAAATGACATTATTTCATCCTTTTTTATGGCTGAATAGTATTCCATCGTGTATATATACCACATCTTCCTAATCCAGTCATCTGTCGATGGACATTTGGGTTGTTTCCATGTCTCTTGTTCAGGTCATTCACTAGTCCACTAAAGAAAGTGAAGGGGGCGAGGGCAGGAAGGAGCAGCTCCCAGGTGCTAAATCGAGGAAGACAGACAACAATGGTGGGAGCTGGCAAGTGATTGGCTGGGCCTGGCCGGGAGAGAAATCATTTGGAGATAAATCCCAAAAGTGGATTGTAAAAATCCATCCACACTTTCCCGTTTTCCTGAAGTTGTTTTTTCAAAGTATTTGTGAGAATCCCTAATTTGTAAAGCAGTTCAGCAACTGCAGATCAAAGGGGAGTCTGCTACCTTGATAGTCTAGAAAGCTAGATAGAGGACATGATGAAAAAAGAAAATTCTGAATTGGCCTCGGATGTATTCCTTGTTTCTCTTTGTCCCTTTCTGGCTGACCCTGGCAATCCTTCACATGCTGTTCCATTATTGACTGGAGAGCTCATAATATGAGCAAAAGATTATGTCATTCTCTTTACCTACTGTACATTGCATGTGGCTATACCTCTCACGAATGAATTGTGACCGTGGCATTTTTAGAGTGTGGCTGAATTTTCCTTTATTTTCTCACATTTTCTTTATACTTCCTTTGTGTCTACTGTTCTCAGAAGGTCATATAAAATTTTTTTTCAATACCTTTTTTTTTAAAGATCCTGTCAATATGTGTTTTAAGAAGAAAAACTCTGTTACGGTCTCCTTTTATTTTCTGGATATACATTGAAGCTGATTTTGTTTGGTTGTTTCCTTGATACTGAGCTTTGACTTCTGGGAGTAACGTAATAAATATTCAAAATATATTCCAACCTGTCTTAAGCCCCTTGCACTATTCTTGCAGAAACGTCAGTGCAACATTTTCAGCCCCACAGCTGTTCCAATAAAGAGTGAATCAATGAGTACAGGGGTTGCTCAGTTGGGTGTATTAGTTTGCTAGGGCTGTAGTAGCAAAGCACTGCAGACTGAAAACAAGAGAAATTTATGGTCTCACAGTTCTGGAGGCTAGAAGTCCAAGATCAAGTTGTGACCAGAGTTCGTTCCTTCTGAAAACTGTGAGGGAAAAATCTGTCCCTTGATTTTCTTCCAGCTTCTGATAATTTGCTGGCAACCTTTGGCATTTGTTGGCTTGTTGATCTCTGCCTTCACTTCCCTACAGTGTTCTCTATGTGTACATTTCTGTAACCAAATTTCCCCCTGAAAATGAGAACATCGAAAATTGAATTACGGCCCACCCTAGTGACCTCATCTTAACTGATTATATCCCGCAACAACTCAAACCCCTGATATGATCACTTTGTGAGGTTAGGGGTTAGGACTTCAACATGTGAATTTGGGCAAACGCAATTCAATCCATGATACCGGCTACCCCAAGAAGACCCATATTTGGATGCTGTAGACAGTCACTTCAAAGATTATTTGCAGAAAGAGTTCTTTGCAAAAGGGCATCTTGCATCTAACCATTTGTGATATCAGAACACTTGACTCAATTCATGAAAGTGAAGGTTAAGTTTCATCTTTAAACGAATCTCCAACTCCCTCCTCAAGTTACTCCCTCCTCAAGTTCCCTCCTCAAGTATACTCAAGTATACCTCTGAGTAAAGAGGATGAGTAATTACATAGTCACCCTCTTTTTATATAAACCATTTCTGAGCCATCTCTTGAGAGATACTCACTTCACTGTAGGCTGAACCATGCTCAAACTTTTTCTTGTGACCAGAGAGACCTGCTACCCTGGCCCGAAGAGATGATTCTTCCCAGGAGAATGAGTTTGTGCCAGCGAATCTGAGATCCAGGAGACAAGTTCTCAGCACCAACCCTAGGCTAGAGTAGGCCCCCAGTGTTGGCTGATCGATCAAGTTGACTGACTGATGAGTGAAGGCTAAGCACACATGAAGCTGAAATGAAAGAAGCTGTTTCATAAAGAGAATATATATGTAAAGAGAGATCTCTTCCTGCTCTTTGGATTTCACCCTGCTGTGATGAACGGCTTGGAAGCTATTCTATTGTCATCTCTTTAGATGCTACTTAGTCCTATCTTTGCATTTTATAAACAAAGTAGGAGCCAGAGAGGTTCCAAGAGGTTATTATTTGCCTACTTTTGGCATTAAAGTCAGTACTATAATCAAAACTTTCCCAGACCCAGGCAATTGCTTCACACCAGCAAATGTCCTTATTTTTTCTTACTCTTTCAGCTAGGTAAAACTGCACAATTATGGATACCATGTGGGGCTGTATCATAACAAAGACCTGTTCTCCTTGACCAAATTTTCTGGTCTGAGCCATCTTCTAGACCCAAACTTTGGGCTTCCCTGTTCGTCTTTGCATTGCCAATTCTTAGCAAGAATCCTGCTAAGTCACTTAGCCAGTACCTGCACCCTGAATATCTGATCGTCCTTGATATCTGATCAAATTCTTCATCCGCTACCATCCTCCAGGTAACATCTAATCCCCTTGCCCAGCCTTTAGCAAGAATCCTATCAAGTAATTCAGCCAGAATTCCCCCATTATCTCTGATGCCTCCTTTAGTCGTGCTCCGTTTACCCAGCCGTTGACCATAAATGTCTACCTTTCTATGCTGTATTTGGAATTCAGCCCAGTTCCGTTCAGTCCAGTTGTGTACTTTCTTCCTTAGAAATGACAGTACCACCTAAAATAAACTGAGTTTCAAAACATCTAACTAAACTTTACTGTTCAAGTTCGTAGTACGAGCATGCATGATTATATAACCTCTATTTTACAATGCCAGTTAGGTCTTTTACTCACTGTTAAATTAGATTTTAGAATTTTTTTTAAAGGTAGGGCCTACATATTACTTAGCATTGTTATCAAAGCCTGACAGACACATACTAAGTCCCAAATGAAAATGAATTGAAAAGCCAATAATAAACGATGGATGAATGAATGCATAAATGTCTCTGTTCTTGACATCAATACCAACATTTTAACTAAACTATATTTGTTATAATTTTCAGTTCAATACCCAAATTACTTCAGAGGAGTAATTTCCTCTGGTTGAAGAAGGTGAATTTTAGAGGAAGATTAATGCAGACACGATAAGTAAGTAGCCAGCCACATAGCCTAAATTGCCTCCTTGCTCAGCTTCACCTTCACGTGGTATAGGTTTCACTGCATTCATATGGACTTGGTGCTGACAGTGTGAGCAAGGTTTCATATACTTGCTCATTTCCATGGTAGCTGAAGTCCTCAAGGATAGTGACATGTGTCCTTTCTCTGTTGTCTCCATGGTGACAAGAGCTCTGCATTGTGTCTGCTTGCAGTACACTGTTGACTCGATCTTATATCCAAGATTTTCTCTGGTGAGCAATGCCTTAGCCAATTAGCATGAATCCAGCTTGGCATCTTTTGTTTAGCAGATTTCAGCAAGTATCTTTTTGGATTTCTTGATTTCTAAACTCTGTCAATAATTCTGTAATTGTGAAGTTTGGGGGCTTTGGTTTCACTCTCTTTAAAAAGAACAAATGTGACGTAGTGACTACTAAAGATCATAGTAGATGCAGTAAGCAATCGTCTGCATGTTCTAATTTAAGGAATACTTATTTTCCTGTTTCCCCAGTACCTTGATTGCTGGACAATATCTTTATTTGAATTGAAATATTCCAGCTGAGTGCCCTCTGGGAAGAATTCAAATACAAAATAGAAAACTGAGGAGTTTTTGCTGTAGCTCAGCAGGTTAAGGATCTGACATTGTCCCTGTGGGGATGCAAGTTCGATCCCTGGCCTCACTCAGTGGCTTAAGGATCTGGCATTGCCACAATCTATGGTGTAGTTCACACCAGTGACTTGGATCTGGTGTGGTTGTGGCTGTGGCTTAGGCTGGCAGCTGCAGCTCCAATTCACCTCGTGGCCTGGGAACTTCTCTATGCCACAGGTGTGGCCAAAAAAAAAAAAAAAAAGGAAAAAAAATTAAGAAAAGCTGGGATCCTTCTATAGGTAAGATTCTGATTGAATGGAGAGGATGAGGACACAGCTCTAATGGGAAGCATGAGCTGGATCATCCCAGTGGGATCAGGCGTCCAAGGGTGGGGTGCCTGGAGAAGGCAGCAGCCTTCAAAGATGGCAGTGGTGTGCTATCAAGCCTTCAATGTCAGCTTGAAGGAATATGCTTATTTTATACTCTTCCTCAGACTTAACCTGGAAGCTATTGCAGTTTTCCATGTACTAGTGAATGACAGAAGGAACCCTCATTTTGACCTCTAAAACAACTTGGCCACAATTTCCTTGCATTACCTATGTAGGATCAATTGTTTCACAGAATATGATAGCCCTAACCAAATTTACATTATTTTCATTTTCTTCTTTCGAAACAAAGAAAGAAAACACAGGTATCCATCTGAGATCTATCTGTAAAACCATGGTAAGACCAAGGAGAAATGAGTTTATTACTGTTCCCATTTGGTCTGCTGTCCTATTTCTATTTGACCTACTCTGATTTTTTTTTATTCCAGCTCCCATAGACAAGGAGGGAGGCAAAATGAGTTCTGCCCTTGGATGTAACTGCAGCCACAATCTATAAGGGTTAACTTCATCTCCAAATGGCAGGCTTCAGGGAGGGCGGAGGAACGTGGCCTACGAATAAGAATTAGACTAAGTTAAAATTACACTTTTCCCCATCTTCATTGGCTAACTCACTTTGGACTTGTATCTACCAAGGGAGGGTGGCTATATACTGTGTATACTGCCTCCCGGTCTTACTTTAACACCTGGCTCTACACCAAGGCTATGCTGCCTCCTAGTCCTTTCATGCACTGGCCCCTTATTTAGCCCACGGGGCCAGGAGGTAAGATCAGGATCCTCCTGAATCTTGTTCACTGTCATTAGTCCCTGACTCTCTAAAGCGATCATCTTGATCTTTTTAAAATGATTTTAATTTTTTCCGTTATAGTTGATTTTCAGTGTTCTGTCAATTTCTACTATAGAGCAAAGTGACCCAGTCTTACATGTATATACATTCTTTCTTTCGCATCATATTCCATCATAAGTGACTAGAAATAGTTCCATGTGCTATAGAGCAGGACCTCATGGCTTACCCACTCCAAATGCAATAATTTGCCTCTCTTAACCCCAGACTCCCAGTCCATCCCACTCCCTCTTCCTTCCCCTTGTCTGTTCTTCAAGTCCATGAGCTTCTTTTCTGTGAAAAAGTTCATTTGTGCCGTACATTAGATTCCAGATATAAGTGATACCATATGGCATTTGTCTTTCTCTTTCTGACTTATTTCACTTAGTATGAGAGTCTCTAGTTCCATCCATGTTGCTGCAAATGGCATTGTTTTGTTCTCTTTTATGGCTGAAAGACATCCATAGCTTCTGGAAATACCATCCTTTCCCCTCCTTGTCACTCTTATCTACTAGCCTCTCCCAGAATCCTCCTCATTCACACCAGACTCCCTCACCTGAGACAGACTTCACGTCTACTCCAATTTGTTCTACAGTCCTGGGAGAATTTGGTACTCAGGTGGCAACCAACCAACCTCCTGGCCTCTCAGTTTGTCAGTGGCCTCATGTCCAGTAACATATACCATTTCTCCACTAGAGCTGCTCGCTCCCACGGCTTTGATCTGGTCAATTTCCTTACCTGTAACCACTCTAGTTCCAAAATAGCCTGCTATGTGCTTATAAAAATTTCAACATTAGTTTTACAAAAACAAACAAACAAACGAACAAAAAACTTGTCTTTTGTGATATTTTAGCACTGTTCTTTCTTCCAATCCAGGAATCACACACTGAGTGATTTCTGGATTGGGAAACACACTTGAGCCAATGACTGAGTGAAGAAACTTATGAAATGAAGAGGAACATGCTGCTAACTCAGTTACAATGACATTTCTTTTTCTGTTGAACAGAAAAATCTAAATCCTGTGGCAAGTCTAACCCTGAGTCGCAGCGCTGCCCTGCTGAATCCAGATAAAGCTAGGCTTCCTGCCTCCTAATGTCATTACTAAATACCTGGACATACCAAAACATGTAGGGGGTGTAAGCAGACAGAAAATCAGGAAGAGGTTTCTTACCACATTCATACTGTAGTAGGATTTCTATTTGAAACATGAAAACGCTGCTTCAAACATGTCTTTTTATAGCTAAAGAGACAAAGTACATGTCTATGTAAAGAACTACTTTTTTCATTTTTCCCTTACTTTTTTCCTCCCTATAGAATTAAAAATGCATAAATCCTTTCCCTTGACTAGTTGATTAAGAGGAAAGTCCAACAAATGTAGGTTTAACTGGATGAGGAGCTGTGGTAGAAATGAAATCTTGTATGTGTCCAAAAGACTCCTTTACTGAATTAGCACACTTTAGTGAGTAATTTCAGGTTCTTTCTTGGTTCTGCTCTCTGAGGTCCGTAAGCTTCTTGGCTGGGCTTATAGTCATTTGCTCAATGTTTTAACTCAAATTTTTCCCTTTATTTCAGAAAAAAATCTGTATAAATCTCATGAAATTTTTGAAGAATTAAAAAATCAGATAAAGTTACTTCCAGTGTGAAGATTTTCCCTGTCATTCTATAAGACGTTCTTCATAAATCTATTATAGGCCTTAATCAGCATTGCAGTGACACTATAATGTTGTCACTAGTCTCTTTAGAAACTATGAGCTAGTTTCTAAAGGATAGAAGACATGTATTATCTCTGTAATACAATAACTAAATGCAAGGTAGAACTCAATAATTGTTTATAAACATGTCTATCAATGAATAAGAATATATCAATATGAGCTATAATTAAATAATTCAATATGTGTTTATGAAGATTCACTACATGCTACTTATTATTTCAGGTATTGACAACATATTAGTGAACAAAAAAGATGAAAATTCCTGCCTTGTGGAGCTCATAATTTTTGTATCCTAGAAGAGAAGGGAGGTATGGCAGCCGTGTAAGGGTACCAATCAGATGTACCTTCGAAGGGAGCCAACAGTTAGTATCTGCCTTTGTAAGCCACTCTATCCATGGGCTCTTCCCAGCCAATGACAGAACTTAAGAGCGGAATTAGAGATGGGCCATTTAAGCCCATAAGCAACTCCCATAATTATTAATCTATGATCTGGGGTTGCCCATTGGGTATCCTGGCAAAGACTTTCTCAGGGCTCCATTCTAGTCCAAGGTTCTTTCTAACCAATTCTCCTTCCTAACTTCTCTCCCTCCTCAGATGTTACACCTGTACTGCGGTGTAAAAGCTCTCCATTCCTACTCTACTCCATATTCTTTAGTTTAGCGGTATTTTCCCCCCAAGAAGTCTCTTGCATTTCTAATTGCACCTTGGAGTTGTCCTACTGGAGGCACAGAATCGATACTGAAAGGTAGCAAAGATTTTCTCATTTTAATCCTTTAAGCAGAAAATAGATTTTTACACTAATATGGCTGCCCATGATATGCTTACTACTGCCTCATCCTCAGTAGTAGATTTTACGAAGTCCACGAAGTGAAATGAAAGGTGTTCTCATGTGATGCCAATAACAGTTACATAGATGTATGTTAGAAAGCAAAATCATTAGAATTCCAGGAAATGCATTGCTGAAGCAGGTTAGAACTGGTTCTGTGCCTCTCTTCCAAACTCTGCATTCAATGACATCTCATTGGTAGGTGGAAATCAGCTATGGGGGAAGAATTTACACTGTGTAAAACAGCAAATTCTATTCTATTAATAGCTTCCAAAGAGCTATTTTGCCAGCACATCACTGCTTCCAGACCTTGCGTTCATGCATGCCCAGCTGGCCTGATCAACATAAGAGTACCTACTTTTTGAAAGTGAAATAAAGAAAGGACCACGTGGGAGTTCCCATCGTGGCTCAGCAGTAATGAACCTGACTAGTAACCATTTGGAGATCCCTGGCCTTGCTCAGTGGGTTAAGGATCCAGTATTGCAATTACTTGTAGTGTAGGTCACAGACATGGTTCAGATCCTGCATTGCTGTCGTTGCAGCGCAGGACTGCAACTGCAGCTCTGATCTGACCCCTACCCTTGGAACTTCCATATGCCATGGGTAAAGTCCTAAAATTACAAAAAAAAAAGAAAAAAAAAGGAAAAGAAAAAAAAGGAAAGGACCAAGCAAAACTTTGAAAACAAGCTCAAGTTACTTCTTCACAAAAGATTAATTTCTCCATTGGTTCCTGCTTTAAACACCCACTTATCTGTGTTTACATACCTCTTCCTCTTTCCACCCTGCTACCCTCTGTGGAAGAAGCCCACCACAATTTTGGCTCCAGTAGTGTGTGTTCATATGGAAGCTCCATTGCATAATTCTCAGAGTATACTGTCCAAGAAAATGCTTTGATTTAACCTTTGCAATTAAACACATGTCCTTATATCTTAATTTACATTTAGAAATACAAAATTTGGGACCCCTCACCTCACCTTCTTAGATGGTCCTCACTCTGGCTGTGGAGTGTGTTTCTCCCAGGGTCAGTCTCTTGCCTTTTGAAACAGTCTACATTCTGCCTATGGAATATGTATCTCCCAGGCTGCTTGTGCCCTCTGAGATGGCCCACACTATGTTACTCTCTCAGTGAATCTATTTCTTACCTATCACTTGGCCTCTTGCTGAATTCTTTCTGTGCTGAGGCAAAAAGACCTGAACTTCAGTAGGTCCTAAGATCAGGTATTTGATTTTAATTAAAAGATAGGGGGTCCCAATCTGGGTTTTGACTGGTCAAGTACCAGCCTATGGAATATATGTATATGTATATATGTGTGTGTGTGTGTGTGTGTGTGTGTGTGTATGTTTCACGTAAAGTAAAACCAAATTTTGGAGTTCCTGTCGTGGCTCAATGGTAACGAACCCAACTAGCATCCCTGATGATGGGGGTTCTATCCCTGGCCTCGCTCAGTGGGTTAAGGATCCAGCATTGCTGTGGCTGTGGCTAGGTCAGCAGCTGCAGCTCTGATTCATCCCCTAGGCTGGGAACCTCCATATACCACAGCCCTAAAAGGAAAAAAAAAATTAAAAATATAATACAAAATTTTGAAATACATAAATGTTACCACTAAATACTCAGAATATACCCTTTCTGACACCTATATAATTAATGAACATTAATTAACATACATTATTCTTCAAGATGCTTATTTTCTATGATTTGTCATATCTTTTTATGATTTTTCATGTATTTTAATTTTTCTTTCACATATTTGGAAATTTTTTGTTATTCCAGGGCTGTCATTGATAAATTCTTTTTTATGGTGTTCACCTATCATGAAATGTATTCTGGTGAGACATTTTAGAAGCGTTTTGCTTGTTTTTCATCCTTCCGACTTGGTGTTTCCGTTTTTATATTTTAAAAACAAAGCATCTTGTCATTTGCTTTTACAGAACCATAGAAGAAAAATGTTGGTCTTCTTATTTTCTGCAGTCATAATAAAAATAATTTTGGGAATAATAATAAGAAGACATACTTATTTCATGATTTTTATGGATGCATTTAGTAGACTACATGTTTGGCAAGATATCCATCAACTTCCTTGGAGGAACAGAACGTCTTCCTTATTTTATAGTGGTACTAAAAAAATAGAAATAATATTGAGAACATATTTTCCACATGTTTCTAGCAAACCCTAATATTTTCTGGTGTGCTCACTCAGAAGAATTTAAAAAAATAGACACGTCAAAAAGAGGGAGAGCTTACATGTGGTCCACACCCACAGCAGACAATGCACTGTCATTACCATCCTTCACACTGAGCAAAAAGGCTTGTAAATTCTCTTGCCTGGAATTTGCTATCATACTAAAATATCTTTTTACAAAGGCCCGCGTTATTTTAATGTGATTCATAATATTTCTTTAATATTCTTACATGCCTGAAATACTTCTTGAATTAAATGATATGCTAGGAATTGAAATGTTTTTCAATGTCTCCAAGTTACGAGAAACCTTAAATTTTCCTGTGTTTGAGATATCACATAACTCCACTTTTTTTGCTCGAGTTCCTCCACTTTTGTTAGCCTTCCTAACTTTCCTCGTTCTATTTCTAGTATTAAAATGTACACACAGGCCTTAATTGAAACTGATTTGAAACTTGAGATGTTTCATGCACAACAGCTCTTTATAAATACCTCAAGCCTGAAATATGAATTATCGAGACCCAAAAAAGGAAGTTGCTCAGTTATCCAGCATCCTCAGGTCAAGTGCTATTAAAAACATCTGGTTAATAAGGAATTTTGACAAATGATAGCTTTGGCTTCTTGTGTGAAGAAGAGCTTCCTGTCATTTGATTCTGAAGTTGAGAGTCCCAAGAGAATAAGCTGAGAAATAAAATTCACCAAAAGTTTAATATGCTGACATATAACAGTTTTTAAAATAATCAAAGTATCTAATCAGCTTCTTTCTGACCATTTGATGGCCAACTTCATACTATAAGAAGCTAGAAACTGTAAATATATGGTCCTACTCTGTTGGGATAGGTCTACTAATGAGGCCTAAGCCGTAACACCTGCAACCTGTGATTATGCTGCTTTACATGGCAAAGGGACTTTGCAGACGTGCTTGAGGATATTGAAATGGGGAGGTTATCCTGGTTACATGGGTGGGTCCAAGGTAATCGGTGTACTTATAAAAGGAGATTTTGTAAAGCAAAAGAGGGAAGTAGTAGAGTCAAGGAGATGTGAACTGTAACATTTGGAGTGCATAAAGCAATGAGATCTTGCTGTACAGCACAGGGAACTGTATCTAATCACTTGTGGTGGAACACTATGTGACAAAAAGAATATATATATATATATATGTGTATATATATATGCATACATATATGTATAAGTGGGTCACTTTACAGCAGAAATTGGCAGAACAGTATAAATAGACTATAATAATTTTTTTTTTAAAAAGGCACTAAGTCTCTGTCTTTGTAGGTGGAGAAAAGAGCTTCAGCTAAGAAATGCAGGTGGTCTCTAGAAGCTGGAACATGTGAAGGAGTAGATTCTCCCCAAAAAGCTTCAGAAAAAACATTTTTTAAAAAATCAAAAAAAAAAAAGATTCAACCTATTCACATTCAGAACAAATTTAAAAACACTTTACAAATTTCCAAGTAAATTAAAAATGAGTACAGTTTATATCGATTTTAGATCTTAGTTCCACAGGGTCGGCTTAAAGAAAAGAGTAAAATAAAATTTACTACCTACCGAAGTTCCTGTTGTGGCTCAGTAGTAACAAATCTGGATAGTATTCATGAGGACTTGGGTTCTATCCCTGGCCTCTCTCAGTAGGTTAAGGGTCCAGTGTTGCTGTGAGATGTGGTTTATGTCACACAGGCAGCTTGGATCTGGCATTGCTGTGTCTGTGGTGTAGGCCAGCAGCTACAGCTCTGATTCGACCCCTAGCTTGGGAACTTCATTATGCCTCGGGTACAGCCCCAAAAAGACAAAAAAAAAAAAAAAAAACTACCGACGATATCTTTGTATAGCCAAATTAATTTTTGTGTGTGAAATGTACAGGAAGGTATTTCAGATATTTATAGAAATAAAAGCAGATTTTCTCTCTCTTTTTCATCACTTGCAGAATGTGGAAATTCCTGGGCCAGGGATAAAACCCAAGACACATCAATGACAAAACTGAGTCCTTAACTGCTAGGCTAATGGAGAACCCCTAAAAGTAAATTTTCTATCAAGTTATACTTTTTACGTAGTTGTCCTTCAATTGTTGAATCGAAGCTTAAAATCTAAAAATGTTGAGTTGTAGATAAAAGAGATAGATAAGCATTAAAGTCAAAAAGCCAGTGAAAAATTACTTCAATAACTACAGAATTTGGATCTAAAGCTAAATGCATAAAAAATATGTGAAAACTCTCTACATTGGAGAGAGTTTTAAAAAAATACAGATTTATCTTTTCTGAACTACATTACAGAAAACTAGAAAAACTGCAGGGGTGTGAGATAAAGTGGATAGATGGATATAAAAAAATAAAAAGATTCACCTTAAAGAACAATAAACTTTAAAAATCTGCTTATTGTTTTATTTCAAAAATCAGATAAACATAATTTTAAGAATCGTTAAATATAATTTTAACAGGCTTAAAAACACAAGATAACCACTAATACAATAAAAAATTGAATACATGCCCCCTAAATTATTGCAGAAGTTATACCAAGATATATTTGATATTTATGGTCCCTCCAAAAAATAAAATGGGAAAACTTTTAAAGATGTTCTTTCAGCAAGAAATATACCACATGAAGATAATAAAGTCCAAGCTAAAATGAGCTCTTTAAACCTAATCACTTTCCAAATTATATACGAGGAACGGCATAAAAGGGGAACTCTAACAATCATGTATTTTCATACTCAGTCCACAAATAAAATGTAAATTTTCTCTCCATATACATCCTTTGGTCCCATTCTTCATTTTCTCTGTCTGTCTCTACTTCATGCTTCATTTATGCTTTATTCAGTTGTCTTTTCTATGTCAGTCTTGGCTCCTGGATGTCCTAGAGAGAAATATTGCCTTAATATTGTGTGGCCTACTCCTAGAGAGCGCTAACCCATGTATTGGTCCCAGTTACAGTATTCCTGCTCCTAGGAAGTAACTCAAAATATTTATAAAAAGTTGTTAAGCTAAATATAAAACTCATTGGAGTTTCTCCGTGACCCAGCAAGTTAAGGATATGACATTGTTGCTGCAGCAGCTCAGGTCACTGATGTGTTGTGGGTTTGATTCCTGACCTGGGCACTTCCATATGCTGCGAGTGTGGCATATATATATATATATATATATGGCATATATATATACACACACACACACACACACACACACACACACACACACATACATATACATATGTAATCTTAAAAGACAATAACTTTCATAGGAATTAAAAAATAAAACTTGCTTTGGAATGGATAAGCAATGAGATCCTGCTGTATAGCACTGGGAACTATTCACTATGGTGGAGCATGACAATGTGAGAAAAAAGAATTATATGTATATGTGTGACTGGCGCATGGAACGTAATATCGCCAAAGAATTGAATAGAGGAGCATTATAACAAAGACTTTTTTAAATGGGAAGTCACCTTATTCCAAATTTTTCTGACTCTGATTGTTAATGTTCTCCTTCAAGAATATTATTTTATGAAAACAAAGATTTATTTATAAATAACTTTATAACATATGGTTTCTTGTGGTTTGATGTCTAAAAAAGTAAAATACATTCAAACAAGCCACTATCCATTATGTGTGTGAAGACAATTTTGTAAAAAATATAAAACTCTATTAGCAATTAGCTGATAGATATAGTGGTGATGGACTTTCAACATTTAAGTGTAGCTTACTTCACAGAATTTTACTTTATTCAGGCCTTATTGAGGTATTGTGTGGCAATAGGTCTCACTGAGTATATTCCACTTATCATAGAGGAGGTATTATTATTCTGAAGGTAATACTTAAGTTCCTGGATACTCAAATTCAAGTCAACTGATCAAGTTGCAAGAAAAACATAGGCCAAGATAGGCTTTTATTTCTTTTTCAAATAAAGGTTATAATCCTCTTCTACCTAATTAGATGAGTCACTCTGACTTTACAATCAGTTTGTAGTCTTCTGCCTACAGAGAGTAGAGCTTGAAGCATCTTAACACTCTCATCAGAGATTTTTGTCTCAAGGCTCGAGTTTTAATTTGGTGAAAGATGCACCACGATGAAAAACCTTGCATCATTTTATATTGCAGAGAGAGTCTTTTTTTCCCCCTTAAGCTAGAACCTTCTTGTCTTGCTTTTCACTATGTTTGGAAGTACATCAAAGCTTGCTGAGCTAGCCATCTAAGGCTAAAGCAAATTTCCCTCTAACATGTAGAAAGCTTGTTTTCCTGTTGACTGTGATGTAGTACAGTTACTCTTCACAGCAGCTACATAGTTTACAAAAATCAATGAGAGCAGTACAGAGCCAGAGTTATCATGCACTTCTTCCCGTAACTCCTGAGGCATGTTGCCTTCCAAATAAAGTCATTTTTCCAGCAAACACAGCCACAGCCCTTGTTCCAGACATCTCAGAGGCTGATGATCCCAACTAGCAAGTGACACACACACAAAAATTGTGCAGTCCTTTTTTATGAAAGCTACCAAACTCTAGCCTTCAAGAAGCACTCCTAAGAGTTAATCAATCAGAGGTTGCATTTCTGCTCACTAAGTACCTGATGTTTAACTTAACAACCCCTAATGTTTAATAACAGAAGATTGAATGGGGATCTACTTTTAATTTTGAAGAATACTCAAACAAAAGATTTCTTAAGGAAGGAGTTCCCACTGTGGCTCAGCAGATTAAGAACCCAACATCGTCTCCATGAGGATGCGGGTTTGATTCCAGGCTTCACTCAGTGGGTAAAGGATCCGGCATTGCCACAAACTGTGGCATAAGTCATAGATGTGACCTGGATATGGTGTTGCTGTGGCTGTGGCCCCAATAATTCAACCTCCAGCCTGGAAACTTCCATATGCTGCAGGTATGGCATTAAAAAAAAAAAAAATTCCAAAAGGAAAAGAGAAGAGACAATATAAATAACAGGCCAATGCACTCACAGTGAATTTATGAAGTAGGTAGTAGGATAAACCTAGATAATGCCTATATGATGCACAAGATAAGGAAAATATATAAGAAATGGATTTACCTAATTTGATTCTTTTAGTCTTTTCATATCTTCTGGAGTTATGGGTCAATTCCTGGAATAAACAGTGAGAGTGTACATTGTGTTAAAGTGACCTAAACCATGACCAACGAGTTTTATTTCAGTCAGAGGCAAAGATCATAGCTAGATAAGCCAGCTAGTAGAATGGCAAAGTCTTTCACGGCAAGGAGAGACTAAAGATAAGCTCTTCCAGGACTTTATGGGCTGAAAAACAAAATATCTTGTGGATCTTTCTCTGATTCTGATATTAGAAAGCTCATCTCTAGCCAGTCCTTGCCTGTTTTATGTGAAAATGGCTTCAAAACACAATAAAAGAGATACCATTAAGACCTGGGTCAGAGTTTGATATTCACATCCTTCTCATGTTTCAGTTGGATGTTTTGTTTTCTGTGGTTTTCAGAACTGATACTAGAGCACTGAAGCGCTTTCCAAACTACTGTGATGGAAAGGCCAAGTGTTTTAGAAATAATCTAGACACAAACAAACTAAAAAGCCAAGATATATTGGGAATGTTTTGGGTCTCATTTGCAGCAGATGAGTGTGAGGCATGAGGCGTGCAGCATGGACATGTTCAGGTTGCTAGCTGCTCTGAGTATTTCAGTTAAACTAGATCTGTAATACAGAATCTATTGTGTGAGGATGCCGTAAAGGTAATAAATGAGCAAAGTAAGAGTGCACTATTATAAAATTACTTGCTGCTGTTGCAACATACATACCCACACATGGATTCAAGTGCACACACACACACACACTTTCAAAAGCAGTGTTTATGCATCTACTTCATACAGTCCCCTCCTAAGAATTCCCAGAGACACCGACCTCATTAATTTTCACCTGTTCTTTGAAACAGCTCTCTAAATTATTTCCCTAATCTTCTTCCGCTTTCCACAACATGCAAAAGTTACTGTCCTTACATATAGATTTAATCATTTCACTTAAAATCTTCAAAACAAAATCTACATTCACAACTGTGGTATATTTAAGCCAGATGAAGACATTTCACTGCCTCCAGTAGGCTATTAATTTATCGTTCCTTCAAACCAATAGTCTTTCAATATTTGTTCACTCATGATTTATGTATGAAGATGAGCATCCACGCGAAAAGGGACAGAAGAAAGCACTCAGCTTCTCTCCAACTGTCATGCAAAATTCAGCTCTGGTCCCAAATTTGTTTAACTTGTTCTGCCAAATGAAAGTCCTGTTAACAGCCAGACTGATTTTTCTTAAGAGAGAGTCAGGATACTTCTACCTTTTGATACAGTGATTTCACGCTTCCATGTTTGCCCAAGAAAATAAAAACAACACCAAAAAAGAAATTCACAAACATTAGTAATTTCAACAAACTTGAAAATGAAGAACTAGTGCCTTTCATCAGGAAAATGAATAAGCAAATTGCCCTACCTTCATACAATGGACTACTACTTAGTAATAAAAAAAAAAAAGAACAAATAACTGTTACACACAGCAATATGGATGAACTTCAAAAACAGTATGTTAAGGGGAGGAAACTAGACAAAAAAATTTCATAATACATACATTCTTTTATATGAAACTCCAGTGCAGGCAGAACTAAGATTATCATACTAAGTGAAATTAGTCAGACAGTGAAAGACAAACAAAATGTTAGAACACTTATATGTGGAATCTCAAAAAAAGGATTCAAATGAACTTATTTGCAGAACAGAAACAGACTCATAGACTTTGAAAAACTCAGGGTTACCAAAGGGGACATGTGGGAGAGCGATGGACTGGAAAAATAAAAAAAAGAAAAAAGAAAGAAACAGAAAAAGATAATCTATGGCGAAATAACTGCGTGGAAAAGAGAATTAACTAGAAGAGATATAGAACTTACTGGAAGATAGAGATATTCATAGCTTATTTTGTTGTGGAAGGTGATTTCACAGGCAAATACAATTGTCCAAATCTATCCAACTGAATACATAAGATGCGTACACTTTATACTAATTTTATTTCAGTAAATAAGGTAGTTACGGGTCATCTCATCTGTTGTTTCTTGTAAGTACTCTTGTGGAATATCAACCTTTGTCCCAAATAGCCAATCAGTTTTCTTTGCTAACACATTCAGATTGTTTTTCTGGGAGGAATCCCAGTAAATATACTTCCCTCTGTGTTATTAACTTTCTAATAAAAAACTAGCACCCAGTGATTTCTTTTTTTTTTTTACAGATCCATATAAATAAATGCATTGCACAACTATTCAGCTAGTGTGGTTACCCATTTGATCTCCACACTGAGGATACTGACAAATTTTCCAGCCTAGCTGCCATACTAGCTTCCTCTTCTGACACTGTTCACTCCAGAACCTATATTCATTTCAGTCACAAAGATCAGCTGCTACTTTCTGGACATATCTTTGCAATTCTGCTGGTGCTGCATAGGAGTGACAGAGCATGGCTGCCTGAGTTTGAATCTTTCATATTTACTACCCATATGAATCTTGCTAAATGACCTAACTGCTCTATGCCTCATCTTAATGTATGTAAATTGATAATACATATCCAACTCATAGGATTTTATGAGTATTAAATGAACGTGTGTGTGTGTGTGTGTGTGTGTGTGTGTGTGTGTTTGCATGGCTTAGGATAGAGCCTATGGTTGCCAAGAGGGAGAGGGAAGGAGTGGAATGGACTGGGAGTTTGGGGTTTGTAGCTGCAAACTATTACATTTAGAATGCATAAGCAATGAGGTTCTACTGTACTATGCAGGAAACTATATCTAATCTCTTGGGATCGAATATGATGGAAGAAAATATGAGAAAAAAGTGTATATAAATGTATGATTGGGTCACTGCTGTACAGCAGAAATTGGCACAACATTATAAATCAGCTATGCTTTAGTAAAAAACAATTTTAAAATTAAAAATATAGAGCCTGATATATACTTCAATATGTCTTAGTTATTAATATTTTAGTATTATTATTTGTGCTTCCATACATGTGCACTATTTTTAATTTATCATTTAAATATAAATTTACATAAATGTATAAATGATCAATATAAATCTATCATTTTCCTTCTCATTTACTTTATTGTAAAAGTCAGCTTGGTTTAGACTTCCTTAAGAGCAGGAATTTACTTTTTTTACTTTAAGCAAAAGTTGATGTGGAACATGGAATCATAGCAATGGAATCCTGTCCAAGGAAAGTGTTTTGAGTTGTTTGTAACTAATTTGTTTTCCATTTTCATGACAATATTAAGATTATTATGAAACCGATGTTCTATTTCTTGGAGTTTTGTTCACATTAAGCCACATGCTAAGATTGTCCATTATCTCACTTCTTGTGTTTATTTTAGCAGCACTGTTATGGCACAGATGGGTAAATAAAATGCTGGGTATTTGCTTTGTCACTCTGGCAGTTACCTCTGCACTCTTTCAACCTTCCTCTTTGCTTTCACACTCCGAAGATGCCATGTTTCCCAGAGACAATAGAGTCCATTTGGTAGAAACCTTCTCAAATACTTGCAGCCCTACCTATTAAGGCATCTGCTTTCCTGCCTAGCCTTGCCTCCATCCTCCATCCTTCCCCTTCAGCATGGAAGAGGTGATCCTTCTATGGTCCGGATGCCATATGCTCCCAAATTTTTCAAGGTCCTCAGTCTGTAGATTCTTCTCCCGTCTCTTCTTTCTCCCATCCATGGCTCTCATGTATTGTCAACTTCTTCTTCTCTACAGATTTTGTTGTTTAAGAATATTTATCTTGCAGTATAACAACTAAACATCTTACTTGTAACAAATTCATGTGAAAATTTAGTGAACTTTTGAATTGCCTGATTCTTCTTTTTCCATTTTTTTGTACTTCATTTTATTGTGATATGATTCACTTACTGGCCTTTTAAAGTATATAGTTCAATGTTTTTTAGTATATTCACAGAATGGTGCAACCACCTACACAATCAATTTTAGAAAATTCTTGTCACACTCAAGAAAAACCCAGTTCCCATTAAAAATCACTCTCCATCTTTTCCCAGTATCTTACCCTCACCCCCCCCCCAACCCTAGGCAACCATTAATCTTTCAGTCTCTTTCAGTTTTGCCTATTTTGGACATTTCACATAATAAAAGGAATTACATTAAAGTTCTTTAAACAGTGCTAATATGGCTTCTTTCATTTAGCATAGCAATTTCAAGGTTGAGCCATATTGTAGCATATGGCAGTACTTTTCACAGCTGAATGTTTCATTGTATGCATTTCCCACACTGTATTTATTCCATTCATCAGTTAATGGACATTTGAGCTGTTTCTGCTTTTTGACTATTACAATTAATGCTGCTATGACATTTGTGTACCTAAATTTTGGTAACGACATATGTTTTCATTTTTCTTGAATGGACAAGTAGGATATCCAGTAGGAGCTGGATCATATAGTAATTTCCTTGGCTCAAATTTTGTGCCTCTAAAATACGTGCTCATCTTTAAAAATCCAAATGCATTTTCACTTTTCCACTCTCCCAAGAAGAATTAGTGAACATCTATCATCTCATATAGATACAGCACTAAAGAGATTTAAAAAAAGAAAATGTTTTCCTTGTGTCAAGAACTCCGGATTTACTCTCTTAGCAACTTTCATACGTAAGGTAACACAATGCTAATTATATTTATCATGATGTACATTACATCCCTGGTACCTATTTATCTTAAAACTGGAAACTATTTACCTTATAAGTGGTATAACTTATACCCTTTGGCTACCTTCCTCCAATTCCCCGCTCCCTCCTCCCTCATTCTGATAGCCACAAATCTGAACTCTTTTTCTGTGTTTGTTTGTTTGTTTTTGAAGTATAATTGCCCTAAAACACTATGGTGGTACCTGGTACACAACACAGTAACTAATATTTCTATACATTTCAAAATGATCACCAGGATAAGTCTGGTTACACATCATGTTAAAACTGATTTTTAACCCAAACTTGTGTGTTATAATATCTGTAATGTTTTACTACATTTTTGCCACCCAATCAAGCTTTTGTGAATAAGTAGATTAGTAAATGTGCCCAAAATAAATTTTTTGTTTGTTTTAAATAGGCCTTGGCAAAGTAGATTCTCAAGTAAGTATCTGTTGTGGGTCTTCAAGGTTATGCTCTGTTGATCTGGGGGTATATTTAGAAATGAGAATTTTGCATGACACCTCTCAAATCACACTTGAAGGAACCTGGGAGCAATCTCTGTTCTGAAGCATGCTGTCCTTTAATGCTAAACCACATGTGATTAGTATGGACTAGCTTGTTAGGCTTATATACATGAATCTGTAATATTTTAGCCCTTAGCATTTAAAATTCCTTCATATGTTTATTATCTACCACATTTATTTAAAAAACTAAAATATGTTTATCATTACAACAAAAGCACGTTTGATGTGTTGACTTGAATGGATTACAATAAGAGCTTGAGAATATTTACTAGGGGCAATCATTTTGTGTATAGAAATTCATATGAGTTGCCCTTACTCTTGAGCTTCAAAATACTCCAAGCTATAAAAATGAAACCAGAGCAAAGACTTTAAACCACTACACAAATGAACATCTCAACAGAAAAGAAAATCACGAACTTGGGGAACAGACTTGTGGTTGCCAAGGGGGCGGGGGAGGGGTGGGGGAGGGGTGGGAGGGAGTGGGGATAACTACTGCTTTAATGATAGAATAGCAAGGAGCTCCAACTGTAATGCACGGGGAACTATATCTAATTACATGTGACAAATCCATATATGTACATGTAATCGGGTCACCACATGGTGCAGTTGGAAAATCTGACAGAAATCTGTAAACCAGCTATAATGCAAAAATAAA